>JAKSZT010054314.1:0-62984 GCA_026826555.1 Tolypeutes matacus
CAAAACATTGCTTTTAGCAAATGCTCCGCCAATGCAGAGTTTTCTTCCCTTTCCTAATTTAAATAAGATTTGTGTTTCCTTTTCTGCTAGGCATGTTTTTTCACTTACAATCACCTTCAGAGTACTGATTTTACCTAACACTCTGTGAATGCAGGAGGTACTTGAACTTTAAATAAGAAAGATACTTGTTTGTTTGGCTGCTATGCATTTGCTTTCACTCACAATCATTGTATAAACACTGGTTCTACCTAATGCTATGCAAAACAAGTAGTTTATTCACTTTCAAATCTAATAAGATTTGTGTTTTGTTTGCTGTTATGCATGATCACTTCAAATCAACTTCAAGTCACTGATTTCACCTAACTCTCTGTGAATCCAAGTGGTACCTCATCTTTGAAAGGTAAATAAGATACATTTTTCTGGCTGTTATGCACATTCCTTGATTCACGATGCCAACACACTGCTTTTTCCTAATGCTATGCCAATGCAGTAGTTTCTTTACTTTAAACACCTAATTAAGATTTGAGTTTTATTTGCTGCCATGCATGTGTTTTCACTGACAACTATCTTCAATACTCTGGTTTTACCTTACAGGCTGTGAAAGCAGGAGGTACTTCAACTTTGAAATGTAAGTAAGATACTAGATTATTTGGCTACAATCCACTTGCTTTCACTCACAATCAATGTAAAAACACTGCTTTTACCTAATGCTATGCCAATGCAGTGGTTCCTCCACGTTTGAAATCTAAGTAAGATTTGTGTTTTGTTTGTTGTTATGCATGTGTTTTCACTTAAAATCATCTTAAACCACTGGTTTACCTACACTTTCTGAAATGCATGTGGCAATTTAAATTTGAAAGTTACGTAAGATATTATTTGGCTGCTATACAGTTTCTTCCACATGCAATGTCAAAACTCTGCTTTTACAACGCCAATGCTGCAGTTTCTTCAATTTGGAAGTCTAAGTAAATCTTTCTTTTGCTACTATGCACGTGTTTTCCCTTAAAATCAACTTCCAAACACAGCTTTTCCCTAATATGGGTGAATGCAGTCAATTCTTCAGTTTAGAAATCCAATTAAAAAAAACTTGTTTCATTTGCTGCTTTGTATATGTTTTCACTTAAAATCAACTTCAAGACACTGGTTTCACCTAACCTTCTGTGTATGCATGAGGTTCTTCAAGTTTGAATGGTAAGTAAGATACTTGTTTGTTTGGCTGGTACGCACTTGCTTGCTTTCACAATCATTGTAAAAACACTGCTTTCACCTAATGCTATGCCAAAGAAGTAGTTTCTTAACTCTTCAAATCTAAGTAAGATTTGTGATTTGTTTGCTGCTATGCATGTGTTTTCAGTTATACTCATCTTCAAAACACTGGTTTTACCTAACATGCTGTGAATGCAGGAGGTAATTCAAGTTTGAAAGTTAAGTAAGATATTTGTTTGCTTGACTGCTGTACAATTGCTTTCACCAACAATGTCAAAACCGTGCTTTCACTATGACAATGCTGCATTTCTTCACTTTGGAAATCTAAGTAAGTTTCTTTCTTTTGCTGCTATACACGTGTTTTCACTTACAATCAACTTCAAAACCCTGCTTTTCTATAAGTGTGGGTGAATGCCGTCAATTCTTCAGTTTAGAAAACCAATAAGGAAACCTGTTTAATTGGCTGCTTTGCACTTGTTTTCACTTAAAATCAACATTAAGACACTGGTTTCACCTAACTCTCTGTGAATAGAGGAGCTACTTCAGCTTTGAAAGGAAAGTAAGATGCTTGTTTTTTGGCTGCTATGCAATTGTTTTCACTCAGTATGTCAACACACAGCTTTTTAATAATGCTATGCCAATGCAGTACTTTCTTTGTTTTACAAATCTCAATAAGATTTTTGTTTTATTTGCTGATATGCATATGTTTTCAGTTACAAGTATCTTCAAAACACTGGTTTTACCGAAACGCTGTGAATGCAGGAGGTACTTCAACTTGAAATGTAAGTTGAAACATAAGTAAGATAATTGTTGTTTGGCTGCTATGCACTTACTTTCATTCACAATCAATATAAAACCACTGCTTTTACTTAATACTATGCCAAAGCAGTAGATTCTTCACTTTTCTAAGAAAGATTTGTGTTTGCTTTGCTGCTATGCCATTGTTTTCACTTAAAATCATCTTCAAAACACTGGTTTTTCCTAACACACTCTGAATGCAGGTGGCAATTCAAGTTTGAAAGTTAAATAATATACTTGTTTGTTTGGCTGCTATACACTTGCTTTCACTCCCAATGTCCAAACCCTGCTTTAGAAAGTGAATGCTGCAGTTTCCCACTTTGGAAATCTAAATATGTTTCTTTCTTTTGCTGCTATGCATGTGTTTTCACTTACAATCAACTTCAAAGCACTGCATTTCCCTTATGCTGTGTGAATGCAGTCAATTCTTCAGTTTATATAATTAAGAAATAAACTTGTTTCATTGCCTGCTTTGCATGTGTTTTCATTTAAAATCAACTTCAATACACTGGTTTCACCTAACTCTCTGTGAATGCAGGAGGTACTTTAAGTTTGAAAGGTATGTAAGATACTTGTTTGTCTTCTATTCACTTGTTACACTCACTGTGCCAAGACACTGCTTTTTCCTAATGCTATGCCAATGCTGTAGTTTCTTCATATTATAAATCTAAGTTTTGCATTTTATTTGCTGCTTTGCATATGTTTTCACTTACAATTTTCTTCAATACTCTGGATTTCCATAACACACTGTGAATGCAGGAGGTACTTCAACTTGAAATGTAAGTAAGATACTTGTTTGTTTCACGGCTATTCTCTTGTTTCAGTAATAATCAATGTAGAAACTAAGCTTTCACCTAATGCTATGCAAAGCTGTAGTTACTTCACTTTTCAAATCTAAGAAAGATTTGTGTTTCTTTTACTGCTATGCATGTGTTTTCACTTAAAATCATCTTCAAAACACTGGTTTTAGCTAACTGTGAATGCAGGAAGTAATTCAATTATGAAAATTAAATAACATATTTTATATTTGGATGCTGTGCACTTGCTTTCACACACAATGTCAAAACCCTGCTTTTACTATGCTAATGCTGTGGTTCATTCATTTTAGTAATCTATGTTAGTTTTGTTCTTTTGCTGCTAATCACGTGTTTTCACTTACAGTCAACTTCAAAACACTGCCTTTCCCTAATGCTGGGTGAATGTAGTCTTTTATTTAGTTTAGAAAACTCATAAAGAAACATGTTTAGTTGGCTGCTTTGCACGTGTTACCACTTACAATAACATTTCAAGACACCATTTCACCTAATGCTCTGAGTGTAGGATGTACTTCAAGTTTGAAAGGTAAGTAAGTTACTTGTTTGGCTGCTATGCACTTGCTTTAACTCACAATGTCAAAACTCTGCTTTTACCAAATGCTATGCCAATGCATTTTCTTCACTTTACTAATCTAAATAAGATTTGTGTTTCATTTTCTGCTAGGCATGTGAATTCACTTACAATCACCTTCAGAGCACTGATTTTACCTAACACTCTGTGAATGCAGGAGGTACTTGAGCTTTTAATGGTAAGTAAGATACTTGTTTGTTTGGCAGCTATGCACTTGCTTTCACTCTCTGTGCCAAAACACTGCTTTTTCCTAATGGTAGGCCAATACAGTAGATTTTTTTACTTTACAAATCTCAAAAATATTTGTGTTTTATTTGTTGGTATCCATTTGTTTTCATTTACAATTATCTTCAAAACCCTGGTTTTACCTAACACACTCTGAATGCACGAGGTACTTCAGCTTTGAAATGTAAGTAAGATACTTGTTTTTTCGACTGCTATGCACTTGTTTTCACTCACTATGAAACACACTGCTTTTATTTATAGTTATGCCAATGCAGTAGTTACTTTACTTTAAAAATCCAAATAAGATTTGTGCTTTATTTGCTTCTATGTATGTGTTTTTGGTTACAATTATCTTGAAACCACTGGTTTTACCTAACAAGCTTTGAAGTAGGAGGTATTTCAACATTGAATCATAAGTAAGGAATTTCTTGGTTTGGCTGCTATGCACCTGTTTTCACAATCAATTTAAAAACCCTGTTTTAACCTAATGTTATGCCAATACAGTAGTTTCTTCACTTTTCAAATTTAAGTTTAATTTGTGTTTTGTTTGCTGCTATGCATGTGTTTTCACTTAAAATCATCTTCAAAACACTGGTTTTACCCAACACTCTGTAAATGCAGGAAGTAATTCAAGTTTGAAAGTTAAGTAAGATAATTGTTTGTTTGGCTGTTATGCACTTCATTTCAGTCACAATGTCCAAACTATGCTTTTACTATGCCAATGCTGCAGTTTCTTTACATTGAATATCTAAGTAAGTTTCTTTCTTTGCTGCTATGCACGTGATTTCACTTACAATCCACTTCAACACACTGCTTTTCCCTAACACAGTGTGAATGCAGTCAAGTCTTCCGTTTAGAAAACCAATAAAGAAACTTGTTTCATTGGCTGCTTTGCACGTGTTTTCACTTAAAATCAACTTCAACATAGTGGTTTCACCTAACTCTCTGTAAATGCAGGAGATAGTTCAAATTGGAAAGGTAAGTAAGGTGCTTGTTTCTTTGGCTGCTATGCACTTGCTTTCAATCACTATGCCAACACACTCTTTTACCTAATGCTACGCTAATGCAATAGTTTCTTTACTTTACAAATCTCAAGATTTGTGTTTTATTTGCTGCTATGCATATGTTTTCACTTACAATTATGTTCAAAACACTGGTTTTACATAACACACCATGAATGCAGGGGGTATTTCCGCTTTGAAATGTAAGTTAGCTTCTTTTTTGTTTTCCTCCTAAGCCCTTGCTTTCACTCACAGTCAATATAAAAACATGGCTTTTACATAATGCTATGCCAATGCAGTAGTTTCTTCACTTTTGAAATTTAAGTAAAACTTCTATTTTCTTTGCTGCTATAAATGTGTTTTCACTTTCTCTTTTGTTCAAAACACGGGTTTTACCTAACACACTGTGAATGCAGGATGTACTTCTGCTTTGAAATGTAAGGAATATACTTGTTTGTTTTGCTGCTATCCACTTGCATTAACTCACAGTGTCAAAACTGTGCAGACTGTGGAAGCTGGTAGAGCCTATGTAGTCCCCTAGAGGACATTGACACCTTTGGAGCATATGCTGCCCGTGTAGACCAGAGATTCCATGGAGACTGTGGAGGCTGTGGAAGCTAGTGGAGCCTGTGGGGCCTTTGGAGCTGTGGAGGCTGATGCAGATCTGGAGAGGTCTTGGAGCCCATGCAGATGGTGGATGACTGTGGAGTCTGTGCAGGCCTTTGGAGGTGGTTGAGGACATGGACCCCATGCAGTCTGTGAAGGCCATTGAGTTCACAAAGCCCGTGGAGCCCTTGAAATCTGTGCAGGAGCAGGGAGCTTGTGGAGCCTGTACACACCTGTGGATCCCAAGGATTTTGTGAAGCCTATGGGGCACATGGAACCAGTTGAGGTATGGAGCCCAAGGACACTACAGAGAATCTGGAGCCTCTTAAGTGCATGTAGGCCATTGACACCTATAGAGACCATGCAGCCTGTTGAGCCTGTGGAGACTGTGGTGTCCAATGAGGCTTGTGGAGCCTGTACAGGCTTTAGAGTCTGGGGATTCCATGGAGCTTATGGAGCCAGTGGAGTTGATGGAGTCTTCAAGGACTATAGAGCCCATGGAGCACTTGGAGCCTATAGAGCCCCTGGAGCTCATAAATGCTGTAGGCCAGTTGAACCTAGACAACCTAGGAAGTCCATGGAGTCTGAGGAGCTTGTGGATTTTGTGTAAGCCATGGAGCCTGAGGAGCCCATGGAGACTATGGAGCCAAAGGAGGCCTTTGGAGACTGTGTAGTCCCATGAAGTACAGGGTGTCTTTGAAGTCTGTGAGAATATAGAGTCCTGTGGAGCCCTTGAGCTAATGGAGCCCATGGAGGCTGTGAAACCCGTGGAGGCCTGTGGAGACAGGGCAGACCTGAGAACCCTGTGGAGCCCATGGTATCTCTGTAGGAATGGGGAGCCTGTGAAACCCATGGAGGCCTGTGGAGTCTCTGCATGCCCTTGGAGCTTGTTGAGCCTTTGAAGCCCTTGGGGACTATGCAACCTGTGCAGGCCCTTGGAGAGTGTGGAGCAAGTACTGCTTGTTTAGCCTGTACACCCTTTGGAGTCTGTGGAGCCTGTGGAGACTGTTCCTAGCAATGGAGCCAGTGAAGCACGTTTAGCCCATGGAACCCATGGAACCCATGGAGCATTTGGAGCCTGCAGAGCCTGTGTGGAGTTGGATAGATTCATATAGAAGCCATGGATTCTTGCAGGCTGATGATGCTGGCAAAGCCTGTTGAGGCCAGGGAGGAATATGGATCCTGAGAAGCCCATTGAGTTTATGGAGGCCCATGAAGGCCGTGGAATTTGTAGAGTCTGAAGAAGCTGTTATTCATATGCAGGGCTGTGGAGTCTGTGGAGACCAGTTTGGGCCATGGAGCCTGTGAGGACTGTGCAGGCTCATGGAGCCTGTGGATACTGGGGAGCCTCTGGAGACTGTGAAGACACATGGATGCCATGGAGGACTTGGAGGTCATGGAGCCCATGGAGCATGCATTGCCCATGGTGTGTGTTGAGCCTTTGAATGCCTTGGGGACCACACAGGCTCTAAAGGCCCATGGAGTCTTTGGATCACATGGAGGCTGTGGAGCCTGTAGAGCCTGTGGATTTAGTGGAGCCTGTGTAGACTGTGCATAGTCATGAAGCCTGTGGAGATCGTGGAGACCATGGAGACTGTTGAGTCCATGCAGGCAGTAGAGGCCTGTGGAAGCTTTACAAGCCCCTAGAAACCATTAATACCAGTGGATCATGTGCTGCCTGTGGAGACCATAGATTCCATGGAGACTGTGGTGGCTGTGGAGGACAGTGGAGCCTGTGGGCCCTTTAGAGCCTGTGGAGACCCATGAAGTCTGTTGAGTCTGTGTAACCCATGGAGACTATGAAGAACGGTGGAGCCCATGGAGCCCATTTTGACTCTAGAGGCCTGTGGAGCCTGTGAAGGCAGTGGAGGTGGTTGAGGATATGGAGCCCATGAAGGCTGTCAAGACAGTGGAGTTCAGAAAGCCTGTGGAGCCCTTGAAGCCTGTGCATGCCCTGGGAGGTTTTGGAGCCTGTACAGGCTTGTAGATCCTGTGGAGCTCTTTGAGCCCATGGGGCCAATGAAGCCTGGTGAGGTATGGAGCCCAAGGACACTACAGAGAATGTGGAGTCTGATAAGGGCATGTAGCCCATTGATACCTGTGGAGCCCATGGATCCTGTTGAGCCTGTGGATTCAGTGGCTCCCATTGAGGCATGGGAGCCTGTACAGGCTTTAAAGACTGTGGATTCTGTGGAGCTGATGGAGCTTGTTGAGCCCATGGAGTCATAAAGGACAGTAGAGCCCATCATGTCTGTGGAGCCCATGGAGACCATGTAGCTCATGGATGCTGAGTAGGCCAGTGGAACCTATGCAAACTAGGAAGCCATTTTAGACTATGGAGCTGGTGGTGTTTGTGGAAGCCATGGAGCCTGAGGAGGCCATGGAGACTATGGAGCCCATGGAGGCCTGTGGAGCCTATAGATACTTATAGACCCTTGGGATCCTAGAGCAACTCTGTAGGCCTTCAGAATATGTGGAGAATGTGGAGCTACTGGAGCTCATGGAGCCCATGGAACAATGGAGCTTGTGGAGCCTGCAGAGCCTGTATAGGTCATGGAGGTCATGGAGTCATGGAGACTGTGTAAGCTCATGATGTTAACAGAGCCTGTATAGGCTATGGAGACATGTGGATCCCGTGGAGCCCATGGAAGTTTCATAGGCCCATGAAGACTGTGGAGGGTGTAGAGTCTGAAGAAGCTGAGGATCATGTGGAAACCTGTGGAGTCTGTGGAGCACATTTTGTGCCATGGAGCCTGTGAAGACTGTGGAGCCACTGGAGACTGTGAAGCCACATAAATGCCATGGAGGCCTTGGGGGTCATAGAATCCATGGGACATGGAGCCTGTGGAAGCTGTACATAGCCATGGAGCCTGTGGAGCATGTTTAGCCCATGGTTCTTGTTGAGTCACTGGAGCCTGTGCAATATCCATGGAACCTGTTGAGCACGTGAGCCCATGGAGACTGTAGAGCCTATGCAGGCCCCTAGAGGCCATTGACACCTGTGGAGCATGTACTACCTCTGGAGTTCATAGATTCCATTAAGACTGTGGAGGCTGTGGAGACCAGTGCAGCCTGTGTGGCCTTTAGAGCCTGTGGATGCCCATGAAACCTATGGAGACTGTGTAAGCCATGGAGCATATGCTGACCTGTGGAGCCCGTGGAGCCTATGGAAACTGTAGAGGCCTGTGGAGCCTATGCAGGTCTGTGGAGGTGGTTGAAGCCATGGAGCCCATAAAGTCTGTCAAGACCATGTAGTTCACAAAGCCCATGGAGCCTGAAGGCTATGCAGACCCAGGGAGCTTGTTGAACCTGTAGAGGCCTGTGGATCCAGTGGAGCTCATCGAACCCATGTAGTCAGTGAAGGTGGTGGAGTTTGTGGAAGCCATGGAGACTGAAGAAACCATGGATGGTAAAGAGCCAAAGGAGGCTTGTGGAGCCTGTGCAGTCCTGATAAGAAAAGGGAGACTGGCAAGTCTGTGAGAATATATAGGGTGGAAGATCATGTGGAGGCCTGTAGAGCCTGTGGAGCCTATTTTGAGACATGGGGTCTGTGGGGCCTGTGAAGCCTCATGGAGCCTGTGGAGAATGGGGAGCCTCTGGAGCCTGTTCAGGCACATTGATGCCATGTAGGCCTTGGAGTCCATAGAGCCCATGTAGCATGCATTGTCCATGGAGGCCAGTGGAGCCTCTGCAGGCCCAAGGAGCTGTAAATCCAAGCAAGGGTCTAGCAGCCAATGAAATGAATATAATGCTTAGTTTTGAAAACTGAAGAAACCACTGCATTGGCCTAGCATTAGTTAAAAGCAGTGTATTGATATTGATTGTGAGTGAAAGCAAGTGCAGAGCAGCAGAACAACCAAGCATATTTCTTACTTTTCATACTTAAAGTACATCCTGCATTCACAAACAGTTAGGTAAAATCAGTGCCTTGAAGTTGATTGAAAGTGAATACACATGCAAAGCAACCAATGAAACAAGTTCATTTATTGGTTCTGTAAACTGAAAAACCTACTGCATTCATTGAACATTAAGGAAAAGAAGTGCTTTGAAGATGATTGTCAGTGAAAACACGTGCATATCAGCAAAAGAAACTAGAATATTACGTACATTTCCAAAGTGAAGAAGCTACAGCATTGGCATAGAAAAGGCAGTATTTTGGCATTGGTTGTAATTGAAAACAAATGCATAGTAGCCACAAAAGAAGTGTCTTATTTACTTTTACAAAAGTGCAGAACCTCTACATTCGCAGAGCATTAGGTATAAAAAGGGTTTTGACATTGTGAGAGAAAGGAAGTGCATAGTACTTAGGGAAACAAGTATCTTACTTACCTATCAAAGATGGTCTACCTCCTGCATTCACAGAGTTTTAGGTAAAAACAAGGTTTTGGAGGTGAATGTAAGTGAAAACAAATTCATAGCAGCAAATGAAACACAAATATAAATGAGATTTCAAAAGTGAAGAAAGTACTGCATTGGTATAGGGTTAGGTAACAGCAGTGTTTTGACATTGGTTGGTGAAAAGAAGGGCAGAGCAGCCAAGGAAACAAGTATCTTTCTTACTTTAAAAACATGAAGAACTTTCAGAATTCACAGAACTTTTCGTTAAAACCAGGAGTTTAAGTTGATTTTAACTCCAAGAAGTACATAGCTGCCAATGAAACCTATATCCTGCTTAGATTTGAAAACTAAATAAATCACTGCATTGGTATATCATTAGGTAAAAGCAGGTTTTTGACACTGTCAGTGAAAGCTAGTGCACAGCAACCAGGGAATCCAGGATCTTACTTAACTTTCAAAGTCAAAATACCTAAAGTATTGACAGTGTTAGGAAAAACCAGTGTTTTGAAGGTTACTGTAAGTGAAAATACATGCATAGCAGCAAATTAAACACAAATCTTATTTAGATTTCTAAAGTGAAGGAACTATGGAATTGGCTTAGTGTTAAGTAAAAGCGATGTTTTGACATTCATTGTAAGTGAAAACAATTGCATAGCAGGTAAGGAAACAAGTGTCTTTACTATTTTACATATGTGAAGAATATCCTGGATTCCCAGAGCTTTATATTAAAAGCCAGGATTTTAAGTGGTTTGTAACTCCAACCTAGTGCATACCTGCCAAAAAATTAGTATCTTGCTTAGGTTTTAATACTGGAGAAACCACTGCATTGGCACAGCATTAGGTAAAAGCAGTGTTTTGACATTGATCGTGAGTGAAAGCAACTGCACAGCAGCCAAGTAAACAAATATCTTACTTATGTTTCAAAATTGAAGTTCCTCCTGCATTTTCAGAGTTGGGTGAAACCAGAGTCTTGAAGTTGATTGTAAGTGAAAACACTTGCAAAGCAGAGAATGAAACAAGTTTCATTATTGGTTTTCTAAATTGAAGAAATAACTGCATTCCCTGAGCTCTCTGAAAAGCATGGTTTTGAAGTTGATTGTAAGTGAAAACACATGCTTAGCAGCCAAAGGAATTAGAAACTTTCTTTAATTTCAAAATTGAAGGCAGTGCAGCATTGGCATAGAAAAAACAGTGTTTTGACATTGGTTGTAAGTGAAAAGAAGTACATAGCAGTCAAGGAAAGAAATACATTATTTCCTTTACAAAAGTGAAGAACCTCTGCATTGGTAGAGCAGTAGGTAAAAGCAGGGTTCTGATATTGTGAGTGAAAGCAAGTGCATAGCAGCCAGGGAAACAATTATCTTACTTACATTTCAAAGATGAAGTACCTCCTGCATTCTCAGAGTGTTAGGTAAAACAAGTTTTTTCAAGGTGATCATAAGTGATACAACATGCATAGCAGCAAATAAAACAAAATCTTACTTAGATTCAAAAACTGAAGAAAGTACTGCATTGGCATAGTGTCAGGTAAAAGCAGGGTTTTGACATTGGTGGTAATGAAAACAAGGGCATAGAAATCAGGAAAACAATTATCTTTCCTATTTTAAATGTGAAGAAACTCCTGAATTCACAGAGCTGTTGGTTAAAATGAGGATTTTGAAGTTGATTATAACTCCAAGTACTACAAAGCTGCCAATGAAATGAGTATCCTCCTTAATTTTGAAAATAGAAGAAATCACTGTATTGGCATAGGATTAGATAAAAGCAGTGTTTTGACATTGAATGTGAGTGAAAGCAAGTGCATAGCTGCCTCACTAAAAAGTATCTTACTTTCCTATCAAATTTGAAGTACCTCCTGCATTCACAGAGAATTAGGTGAAAGCAGTGTCTTCAAGTTCATTGTAAGTGAAAAGAGGTGCATAACAGCAAAAGAAACAGGAATCTTTGATTTCAAAATTGAAGTAACTGCAACATTGGCATACAATAAGCAATGTAAAGTAACAAGTGCATAGCAGCAAAGTAAGTATCTTATATATTTTACAATAGTGAGGAAACTCTGCTTTGGCAGAGCATTATATAAAAGCAGGGTTTTGACATTGTGAGTGAAGCAAGAGCATAACTCCAGGGAGTCAAGGATCTTACTTACCTTTCAAAGATGAAGTACCATGTGAATACCCAGTGTGTTAGGTAAAACCAGTGTTTTGAAGGTGATCACAAGTAAAAACACATGCATAGCCTCAAATGAAACACAAATCTTACATTTCAAAAGTGAAGAAAATACTGCATTGGCATACCACTAGGTAAAAGTGGTGTTTTGACAGTGGTTGTAAGTGAAAACAATGGCCTAGCAGCCTAGGAAAGAATTTTCGCCTTTACTTTACAAAAGTGAAGAATTTTTGCAATGGCAGGGCATCAGGTAAAAGAAGGGTTTTGACGTTGTGAGTGAGAGCAAGTGCATAGCAGTCAGGGAAACAATTATCTTTCATACTTTACAAACGTGAAAAACCTCCTGGATCAACAGAGCTGTAGGTTAAAACCAGCATTTTGTAGTTGATTATAACTCCAAATAGTGCATAGCTGCCAAAGAAATGAGTATCCTATTAGTTTTGAAAACTGAAGAAACCACTGCATTGGAATAGCATTAGGTAAAAGCAGTGTTTTGACATTGATTGCGAGTGAAAGCAAGTGCATAGCAGCCAAACAAACAAATATCTTACTTACATTTCAAACTTGAAGTACCTCCTGCATTCACATAGAGTTAGGTGAAACCATTTTCTTGAAGTTGATTTTAAATAAAACACATACAAAGAAGCCAATGAAACAATTCGCTTTCTGGTTCTCTAAACTGAAGATCTAATTACCTTCACTGAGCATTAGGGAAAAACAATTGGAACCATTGTAAATTGTGGAATCAATGGAGCCTGTGAAGATTCTGGAGCCTGTGGAAACCTGTGGAGCCTGTGCAGGTGCATGGAGCCTGTGGTACCAATGGAGCCTGTTGAAACATTGGAATTCATGGAGGTCTGTGGAGCCTGTACAGGACCATGTAACCTGTGGAGACTGTGGAGTCTGTGGAGACTGTGGAGCCCGTGGAATCTAGTTGAACCTGTGCATACACATGGAACCTGTTGAGCATGTGGATCCCATGGAGACCATGAAGCCCATGGAGATCAGGGAATCCATGGAGTCCTGTTTTGCTCTGGAGCCCTTGGAGCCTGTGTGCCAGTTGAGGCTTGTGGAGCATGTAGAGCTCATGGAGGCCATGGGAACCACAGAGCATGTTGAGGTATAGAGCCCGAGAAGACCATGGAGATTGTAGAGCCAATGGAGCACATGTAGCCCATGAATGCCTGTGAAGTCCATGGAGATTGTGGAGACTGTGAAGGCCTGTAGACATGGATGAGGCCATGGAGACCATGAAGTCCGTGAAAACCATGGAGTTTTCAAAGCCTGTAGAGGTTTTATAGCCTTTGCAGGCCCAGGCAGCTACTGGAGCCTGTACAGACCTGTGGATACTGTAGAGTTTATCCAGCCCATGGGGCCCATGAAACATGTTGAGGTATGTAACCAACAGAAACTATAGAAAATGTGGAACCCATGGAGCTGATGGAGCCCACGGAGGCTCTGAAACTTGTGAAGCCCTGTGGATCCTGTGCAGGCCAGAAGACCCTGTGGAATCCATAGTGTCTGTGCAGTACTGGGGAGCCTGTGGAACCTGTGTAGGCCTATAATCCCCATGGAGTGCATGGTACCTGTGCAAGCATGTGGAACATGTCAAGCCTGTGGATCCACAGGAGCTCATGGAGCCAATGGAACCCATGGAGCCTGTGGAGCCTGCAAAGCGTCTATATCTCATGGAGGCCATGAAGCCACTGCAGGCTCATGGTGCCAGCATACCCTGTTGAACCCATGGAGGAATTTAGAGTCTATGGAGCATATGGATGTTATGTAGGCCCACAGAGCTATGGAGGCTGTGGAGACTGAGGAGGCTGAGGATCATGGGGAGGGCTGTGGAGTCTGTGGAGCCCATTTTAGGCCATGGAGCCTATGAACCTGTGCATGCTCATGGAGCTTATGGTGACTTGGGAGCCTGTGGAGGCTATTCAGGCACATCAAGGCCTTGGAGGCCTTGGAGGCAATAAAGCCCATGGAGCATCCATTGCCCCTGGATGCCTGTGGGGTCTCTACACGCATATGGAACCTGTTTAGCCTTTGAAGACCTTGGAGACTATGCAGTCTGTGTGGGCCCATGGAGTCTGTGGAGCCTGTGGAGCCATGGGTATGCACAGTCAGTGGAGCCTGTGGAGCCTCTACATAAAAATGGAGCCTGTGGAGCATGTGAAGCCCATGGAGCTTGGGGATGCTGTGTAGACTAGTGGAAACTGTGCAACCTGTTAATCCCATGGAACCAGTGCAGCTGGTGGAGTTTGTGGAATCCATGGAGCCTGAGGAGCCCATGGATACTATGGAACACAAGGAGGCTTGTGGATCCTGTGCAGTCTCCTGAAGTACAGGGAGACTGTGAAGTCTGTGAGAATATAGAGGTCTATGGAACCCATGGAGTTGATGGCGCCCATGGAGGCTGTGAAAAACATGAAAGTCTGTGGAGACTATGGAGGCCTGAGGACCCAGTGGAGACCATGGCATCTCTGCAGGCCTGGGTAACCTGTGGAGCCCATGGAGGCCTGTGGAGCTTGTACAGTTTTATAGACCCCAAGGAGCCTATGTCAACTGTGCTGGTCTGTGGAACAGGTGGATCCCATGGAGCCCCTGAAGCCTGTGAAGGCAAAGCAGCCATGTAAGAAATATCTTATTTACTTTACAAAAGTGAAAAACCTCTGCTTTGGCAGAGCACTTGGTAAGAGCAGGGTTTTGACATTGTGAGTGAAAGCAATTGCATAGCAGGCAGGGAAACCAGTGTCTTACTTATCTTTCAAAGATGAAGTACCCCCTGAATTAACACAGTCTTAGGTAAAACCAGTGGTTGGAAGGTAATTGTAAGTGAAAACACATGCATAGCAGCAAATGAAAAACTAACCTTACTTAGATTTCAAAAGTGAAGAAGCTACTGCTTTGACATAGGGTTAGGTAAAAGCATTGTTTCGACATTGGTTGTAAGTGAAAACTAGGGCATATTGTGCAGGAAACAGAAGATCTGAGCCCAGAGAGAAACACAGCCCTGGGAAGAGAGGAACCCAAGAAGCCTGAACCCTGGCAAATGTTAGCAGCTCTATTGCTCCAAGATGGGGCAACAGACTTTGGAGAAGGAAGAAACTTATGTTTTATGTCCTGGTAACTGTAAGCTTCTGCCCCCAAATAAATACCCTTTATAAAGACCCACAGATTTCTGGTATTTTGCTTCAGCACCCCTTTGGCTGACTAATACAGAATATGAAATTTTTTAAAATACATTATTTGGCAAGTCAATAACAAATAATAAGTGCAGATTTGGAAAGGCAAACAAAAGTGTTATAATTTCCCAGTAAATTTTAAAGGATATTGAATGGTGCATCTCATCCAAATAAAAAGAAGAAAAAGAAATTGAACAAAAATAGTCTGAAACAAAGTATTCAGGATTTCTGGGGTTTCCATTTTAGCCTTTGTTCTGGGGCCATATTATTCATGCATCTTAAGAAGCTGCACTTATCTTATACTTCAGAAGCCTGACTGTTCCAGGGTTGATTTATGGTGTGTTGTTTGTCCCCATCATAAATCAAGGGCTGTATCACTTCCACATTTCCTAGTTATGAAGTCACCATACTGCAAGTGATGCTCATTTGAAGCAAGAAGAGGCCTGAATGAAAGAACAAACAAAAAGGAGATATTGTTGTGCTTCCCAAATTGGACGCTTAGAAGATTGATATTGGATATTTCCTCTTTCTAATGAATGCATTCAATGCTATAAATTTCCCTCTAAGCACTGCTTTTTCTGCACACCACAAACTGTGAAGAAGCATTGGACATTATGTAGCAGAAAGAACCACAAAACAAAAGGCTTGTGTGTGAAGCCACATCCACATCCACAACAGTACAGACTTAAGATGAAGGCTTATCATGTAAGAAAGTTGGGAAAATATTTTCTCTGACAACAAGCATTGTTTCCTCAAAATAACACTTCTATGAAGGTAACTTCACGTTGAAGGAATTTGCATCAGGCTTACCTAAGTATTAGGGAATCTATGTAAGGAAAGAAGAATGCAGACAATGAGTTTTGCCATTTTGTTCCACAAGGTAGTCCTCCTCTTTAAGTGTAATGAGTGTCAATTTTTCTTGGAAATTCAACCTCATGAGATACATGAGAGTTAATCCTTCAGAGAAACCATTTAGGATTTCATTAATTTGGGAAAGCTAGAGTGACATCAAAGAAACATGCAGGAGTAATGCCCTGTGTATGCAAGTAATATTGGAAATCCTTCAGCCAGGCTTTAAATATCCTTAAGCATGAAATATTCATACTTTAGTTAGTATTGTAATGAACATGGGAATGCTTCCATCTGAAACAAAACCTCATGGAATGTGAGAAAAATCAAACTATAGAGAAACCATATGAGTGTCCTGAATGTAATCTACTAATTACAGTCATTTTTTACTCCCCATTTTCAAAGCCATACACGGGAACAAGCATTGAAATGTAATAAATGTGGGAAAGTTTTCAATCTGATAGAAAAACTCATCATTCCTCAGAAAATTCTTACTGAAAAGAAATCTTATATATGTGGGAAAGCTTTAATTCAAAAGTCAAATATCAGATACAAGAGATTTCCTACTGCAAAGAAACACTGTTTAAGTAAGGCATGGGGAAAAGCTTTCAGGTACAAATCATATCTCAGAGACTATGGAAAAACCCATAGTGGATGGAAAAAAATGAATGTAATGAATGTAGAAAAGCCTCCAGCTAAAAGCCATAGTTCATTAAATATCAGAGCATTCATTCTGGAGAAAAGCCCTATGTATGCAATGAATGTGAAAGAGCCTTGAACCTGAAGGAAAACCTCATTAGCCATCTGAAAATACCTACTGGAGAGAAAGTGTATGAATGTGATGGACGTGGGAAAGATTTCATTCAGCAATCAAGCCTCATTACACACCAGAGAAGACAAACTGGAGAGAAACCCTGTATATGAAAGGAATGTAGGAAAGCCTTCATTAGTAAATCAAATCTCACTGATCATGAGAAAATTCAAAGTGGAGGGAAACCCTATATATGTAAGGAATGAGTCAGTATCTCATTTTACATTGCAACATTCATACTGGAGAGAAACCCTGTGAAGGTAATGAATGTGAATCTCCAAAGACTCTCCACCTCCACTCTGTGCAACTTGTTGCCATTCTTTTAAGGAAGTGGCTGTGACTATGCAATAAAGGATGTCTTTCTTGTCTTGGAAAAGTGCACTTGCAATTTGTTCTGAGATCTGCTCCTTCCAACTCTTCTTCCACACTCATCTGTATTCAATTTGTTACCAGTAATTTATGCTTCAGAACCTGAGATTACTCTTAGTTTCTGTAAAGATGGGCTTTCCATTTATTTCAAATTATCCTGCTTGTTTCCGCTGGTTCTTCAATCCATTACATTCTGGGTAGGCATTTAAAAAATTATCATTTTAAAAATAATGTGCTCATTATTGTAGCATTTTCTTATAAGGAACCCAAACCATTTATATTTTTTTCATTTTCTTCACCTGATTCTGATGTGGATTCAAGTTTAACAGTCACTGAATTACAGTGGCCTGCTTTCTACTTAACTCCAATTTTCCTTCCTATTTTAAATCAGAAGTGATTCTTACATAATTAGACACTACACTACTAATCTCAAGTATTTTAAGAAGTTACAAAATTTATGATATTCTTCAGCAGTTCTCCAATATTTTCTCATATGTGAAAGGGTGTGGGATGGATGAAACTAGAGAATGCATGTATTTACAAACAGAAATTTTTACCCAATGCAGATAATACTGAGGCAGCAGGAATGGGTGTTGAGGCTAGAGAAGGAATTTGGCTGTTTCCTATAACAAACATAAATTATTTTTATACTCTTTGCATGGATAATTTGGTTATAATTTAAAAGAAATTATGAAAATAGTACACAATGAAATCATGCAAAGTGGTACTGGGTGTGGGGGCACTTCCACTCAATCTATGCAAATACTGTCACCCATAAAGGAAAAGTGCTCATCCCCTTGGAACCATACACAGCTGAATGGAGAGGTGGAGGCCTCCCTCAGCAGGACTGAACACAGAGCATGAGGAACATGAACACAAATGTGTGAAGGCCACACTGCTCTCTACACATGTCCAGTTAGAGGGTTGTTAGCATCGCAAGAGAAGATGGACTTCCTGCTGTTTACTCACCAATTTAGACACTCTAGAGTGACTCCCATCACTAAATGAGGCTGTGAATGCTGAGCAGGGACTTTCTCCCTGTCATCCTTTGTTGATCCAGAACCTATGATGATGGTTTTCATTGGGGGCTCTGAGAGTTTGATTCCAAAACAGGACATTCCCTTTCTGGCTTGGGGGAACTGCAGTGAAAACGTGTTACATTCCAGCTTCTTCAGTTGTTCATCAGCTTCTTCCCATGCAACCCCTCCATTCTCTTCTGAGATTGAAGAGGTCTGCATCATTTAAAATGTTAAATGTTAAATGTGTGAAAATTTTAATATTTAATTAGTCTGAGAAATATCTCTCATCTGCACCCTTGAATGTTTTCTGCAAACATCGCACTCTCTCACAACCTCACTTCTATTCTTGTAAGCAATATGTCCCAGGACTTTCTGGGATTCCTGTACTATTTATTAGGGTCACTGGCATAATCTTTCTCATTCTGGTGGTATTATTACTGTAGCCAATGCTGTAATGTGAATTTTGACATTTCCTTCATGACACCAACAGTCTTGACATTGCTATTTCTTTAGCTGCCCCAAGATTGGAGAAGGTAAATGTAGAACTGGAAGCCAGATACCTGAGTCTGTACCTGAGACCCAGGAGGGGTACAGTAAGAGTAGCCCCCTCAGAGGGTCCAGGCTGGAGGCCAAGGGAAGGAGGGAAGGGCAAAAGGATCAAGAGCAGGAAGACTCCTCTCCATGCCCTGACTTCTCTGCTGCACCAGACCCTAGGTCTCATGTTTTAATGTGCCCCTGCCCACCTGGCCAACCCCTGCCTGAGACAGGTACATCATACTGGGGCATCTGTGAATTTATACTTGTCCCCAAACCCTGTGACACCCCTGCATGTCTCCGTCTTGCAGGTCTTCCTAGCCAAGAGCACTTCCCCCTCCATCTTACCTGTACTCATTTCTGCCTAGTCTGGAGATACCCATTGTGTACAGGCAAAGTCAAAGGGCAGCAGCATCACACTGCTGTTTGAGAACAGGGCAGCTCTCCAAACCTGTGTCATCAGCTGTTTGCATTTCCCCAGTGCTGCTAACACAAAATACCAGAAATCGGTTGGCTTTTATTGGAATTTATTTGGTTTAAAGCTTACAGTTCTGAGGCTGTGAAAATGTCCAAATGAAGTCATCATCTAAAATGCTGTCTTAGCAAGGGTCAGCTGCTGCAGAAATCCTGCCAAGGCAAAATTTTGGGCCCAACTGTGTTTCTCGGCCTTCTCCTCCAAACTCACTTTCTCCCAGAGCTCAGCAGTGGGCCATCAGACACAATTGCTCACACCTCTCCCTTCTCCTCTGCCCTGGATGTATTCTGCTTCAAGCTGCCCCATGACTCCAGCCTCTGGCCTCTCCCTCAGCCTCTCAGGGTTTCTGTGTCTTTCCACAGCTGTAGGAGATCCTGGAGCCCTCTCCCACATTGTACGGTAAACATGGCAGCTCTCATTCTCTGTGTGTTCCATGTTTGTAGAACTTCAGCACAATGATTGGGGTCCATACTGGTGCCTGAAAATTAATCAGAGGCCCTTAACTAAACTAAAGCATTCTGACAAAAAGTGCTCTAATTGAAAGTTCCCTTATCTGAATATAACCAAAATGTCCTATATACAAAAGGCTTACACACACAACAATGGCTTAGTAAGAACATACATTTCTGGGGTCTCACAAGACTCAAAAGTGGCCATTAACCCAGGGCACAGGGATCAGGAGGGGTCTCTTAAGTCCGAGAGAAGTGGGAACTCAAGAAGCAGTGGCTGTACTTTGGGTGTGGCAATCATTGAGCAAAATAGGGTGCTTACCACCATTGCACTGGTCCCTAGAAAGGTCCCAAGAAGAACTCAATATACTGTGCATTCTCCACCATAGCTCCAAACTCAGGTGTGTAACTCAGAGAGGTGTGCCATCATTCCCAATCCCATAGCTACAGAGCACAGATTTTGCCTGGGGGGGGTGTGGGGCAGGAAGCAGGCTGTAAACCTGAAAGCTCCAAATTTCTTCTCTAAAGAAATGTTTGCATTTACAACAGAATGGAGAAAATCAATGCTAAGTGTGTTCTCAATAGCCGTGGAGATCCTAGAGGCTCTGAGATTTAATTCATCTTAATGCTTCAGGAAGAAGTGAAATAAATACTTTTACAGATGAGTAAAAACTAATAAAGTTTGCTAGCAGCAAATCACTTTAAAAGAAATGTAAAACAATATTCTTCAGGCAGAAAGAAAATAATCTCACAAGGTTCAAAGTTCAGGATGGATGGAAAACAATATCTGTTAATTTAATTCATATATCTAAATGCTTATTAAATGGATAAATTAATAAGGATATCCGTGGCCTAGGACATCAATAAAGTGTTCAAATACACCATAAAGTAATATATAGCATAAGATGGGTAACTGGATATATAGCACTTTGATATCATTATAAATTCCAAAAATGTTTGTAGGATGATGCTTGTAAACTGGTCTGTTAATATGGGCATGGTTAAGTTATGATAACGGTGTTGACTGGGCCACAGTTGGTAGGGTGTTTGAACCCCACCCATTGGTGGGTAGGTTCTCAAATACAAAAACGCATGGCAATGGACAGCATTGAAGTAGTTTTTGATGTTGAAGTTCTGATGAGCAAGGACAGGAGGCCCTGGGAAAGGAGACAAGCCATTCAACTGATAGTTCACAGCTGGCCTTGTGGAGAGAGGCAAAGCTTATAAAGCATCATAGTCTACAGCTGACTTTGAGGAGGAAACAGGGAGCAGAGCCCAGGGAGAAACACAGCCCTGGGAAGAGAGGAACCCAATAAACCTGGACCCTGGCAAATGTCGGCAGCTCGCTTGCTCCAAGATAGTGTAACAGACTTTGGTTAAGGAAGAAACTTATGCTTTTTGGCCTGGAAACTGGAAGCTTATACCCCAAATAAATACCCTTTATAAAGACCAAGAGATTTCTGGTATTTTCAATCGGTGCCCCTTCGGCTGACTAATACATGATAAAATGTTTTAAAATACATTAATTGGTTAGTCAATTACAAATAAGTACAGATTTGGGAAGGCAAGCAAAGTGCTTTAATTTTCCCGGTAAACTTTACGGAATATTAATTAGTGCATGTCATCCAAATAAATACAAGGAAAAAATTGAATAAAAATAGTCAGTCCAAAACAAAGTGTTCAGGATTTCCTGGGTTGCCATTTTGGCCTTCATTCTGGGACCACCTTACTCGTGCATCTTGGAAGTTGTATCTTTCTTATCCTTCAGATGCCTGAATGTTCCAGGATGGATTTATGGGGTTTTGTTTTGTCCCCATCATTAATCAAGTACTGTATCACTTCCCCATTTCCTAGTTAGGAAGTCACCAAACTGGATGTGATGCTCATTTGAAGCAAGAAGAGCCATGAATGAAAGAACAAATAAAAATGAGATATTGTTGCACTTCCCAAATTGAACATTTAGATGATTGATATTGGATCATTCCTCTTTTCTAATGAATGCATTCAATGCTATAAATTTCCCTCTAAGCACTGCTTTGCTGCACCCCACAAACTATGGAGAAGCATAGGACATTATGAAGCAGAAAGAACCACATAACAAAAGGCTTTTGAGTGAAGCTATGTCCACTTGCACAACAGTACAGACTTAAGATGAAGGCAGAGAATGTAAGAAAGTTGGGAAAATCTTTTCTGTGACCACAAGCATTGCTTCCACAAAATAAAACTTCTATGAATGTAACTTCACTTGGAAGGAATTTGCATCATGCTTACCTAAGCAAGAGGGATTCTATGAAAGGAAAAAAGAATGAATGCAATTAGTTTTGCAACTTTGTCCCTCATGGTAGTCCTCCCATGTAAGTGTAATGAATGTGAAGTTTTCTTGGAAATTCAACCTAATGAGATACCTGAGAATTAATCTTTCAGAGAAAACATTTCGGATTTCATGAATTTAGGAAAGCTAGAGACACATCAAAGAAACATGCAGAAGTAAAACCTTGTGTATGTAAGGAATATTGAAAATCCTTCAGCAGGCATTAAATCTCATTGAACATGAAATATTCATACATTAGTATTGTAATGAACATGGGAATGCTTCCATCTGAAAGAAAACCTCATGAAATATGATAAAATTCAAACTAGAGAGAAACCACATGACTGTCCTGAATGTAGGCTGCTCTTTACAGTCATTTTTTACTCCTCATTTTAAAAGCCATACAGGGGAACAAAGATAGAAATGACATACATGTGGGAAAGTTTACAACCTAACAGAAAACCCCTTTATTTGTCAGAAAATTCTTATGGAAGAGAAATCATATATATGTAGGAAAGCTTTAATTCAAATGTCAAATCTCAGGTACAAGAGATTTCCTACTGCAAAGAATCCGTATGCATGTAAGGCATATGAAAAAGCCTTTAGGTACAAATCATATCTCACAGAACATGGAAAAACTCAGTGGACAGAAACAAAATGAATGTAAAGAATGCAGAAAAGCCTTCAGGAAAAGCAATTGATCATTAAACATCAGAGCATTCATTCTGGATAAAAACACTTTATATGCAACGAATGTGGAAAAGATTTCAACCAGAAGGAAACCCTCGTTCACCATCTGAGAATACATACTGGCAGAAACCTAATGAATGTGATGGATGTGGGAAAGCTTTCATTCAGAAATCAAGCCTCATTACACACCAGACAAGACAAACTGGAGAAAAACCTCATATATGTAAGGAATGTAGGAAAGCATTCAGGAGCAAGTCAAATCTCACTGACCATGAGAAAATTAATAGTGGTGAGAAACCCTATATATGTAAGGAATGTGGAATAGCCTTCAGCCAGTGGCAGTATCTCATTAAGCATCTCAACATTCATACTGGAGAGAAATCCTGTGAATGTAATGAATATGACTCTCTAAGGAATCTCCACCTCCAGTCTGTGCAACTTGTTGCCAATCTTTTAAGGAAGCGGCTGTGATTGTGCAATTCAAGATGTCTTTCTCCTCTTGGAAAAGTGCACTTGCAGTTTGTTCTGAGATCTGCTCCTCCCACATCTTCTTCCACACTCAACTGTGTTCAATTTGTTACCACTAATTTATGCATCAGAACTCGAGATTTCTCTTAATTTATGTAAAGATGTGCTTTCCCCTTATTTCAAATTATCCTGGTTCTTTTCACTGGTACTTCAATCCATTACATTCTGGGTAAGCATTTATAAAATTACCATTTTCAAAATAATGCTGCCCATTATTGTAGCATTTTCTTTCTTTGTTTTTCTTTTTTTATTGTGGGTAAAAATAAAACTTTTCACAATACCTACAAATATTTGTAAAGTGATATATAAATATATATGCACATATGTACATTTGCTTACATATATGGTATATATATATATATATTAAAAGGTGCTTAGATTACTTAAATATTGCACAGAAATTACAGGGATTCCCATGTTCCCCACCTCCCACACCTCCCACTACATCCCACATAAACATCCTTCATCAGTGTGTCGCATCAAATGCAATGGATATACCCATCCTGGGGACTTGTAACCAAGTATAGACCACAGTTCACATCATAGACCCCACTCTATCCCACACAGTTCTGCATGGTATATGCTGACGTAAAATGGCCTATATTTGTCATCAAAATGCCACTCAGGACTACACCCACATCCCATAAAAGCCCCTGAATTTCAACTGCCCTTTGCCTCCCTGCCCCAAAAGTGTCCAGTAGCCTCCAGCTACACCTCACTGTTATAATTTCTTCCATTGCTTGCATCACAATATGTCTCCAACAGAATTCCATTAAGTTCACTCTAGACCATAACTCTTTTCCCAATCCTGAGGGGACTGGGATGGTGATGTCCTCTCCACCTCCAAGTGAGAGAGGGTTTATATCCCATGGATACAGTGGATAGGATTATCCTACCTGTAGCTGCAGGCCATCTCCATTCCCTGGGAAGGCCGTTGCCCATCATCTCCCCGCCAGGTGACTTGGATGTGTCCATTGTGCTGTAAAGTAGGAGTTGCAACTCCACCAATATTACAGGCACAGCTGGCACATAGGTAGTCCAGAGGCTCCAATCTCTGGAAGTACACCTAAAAACTCCAGCATCACATATAGGTTTGAATAGAACGGAATGATGGACCATGTGCATGGAGGACATATTTGAGTCCAACGCTGTCACTCTCAGGAGCAGAGATTCCAAAGTAGAGCCCACTAATAAGGCATCAATTTCTGGGGCTATCCCCACTTATGTAGGACCTGGGTGTCTCCAGAGCCTTCAGGAGCCCCTCTCTGTGTGGTGATATCCACTTTGGTGTTCTATGAGATCCTACAGAGGTGTGCATAAGCATTACCTCTGGAATGACCTCTCGACTCTCTTTGAAGTGTATTAGCCACCTGTACTCATTTCTCTTTAACTTTTCCCCCTCTATTCAAGGTCTTTTTCCCATAATGTTGCCATTTGGCACTTGGTATTAATCCCTAATTGCCAGGAGGCTCATCCACAGGAGTCATGTCCCACATTGGGGGGAAAGTAATGCATTCATATGTTGAGTTTGGTTTAGAGAGAGGCCATATTTGAGCAAGAAGGAGGCTCTCTTGTGGCAACCATTAGGCACCCCATTACAGTAGGCTAACTTTTAATTAAAAGAGCAAAGACTCATAAGGTTACTCATCAATAACAAGAGACCATCAATGGGACATCCTCTTTTGCCAGACACTGCTCCTGCACTCAGGGGACTGTTGCTGCTTCATTGGAGAATGTGGCAGAACTCTCCAGGCTGGGAATTCAGATTCCCTCATTTATTGAGTGATTGTCTACCCACCATGATCATGCCCCATCCCTTGATCATTTGAACAATTTCATATATCTTTCGTGTATATTCAGATGAACTTACTCCCATGAATCCCTCATCACGGACACCCCTCACCAATGATCGTCTGCAGCCCCCATTTGTAACCCTTCTGTGATCTAAACTTTCCTTGAACATGAAGCCCATATAATAACCAAATACAATTAATAGGAAAAAGAAATAATAATGATAAGCTGAAATACAAGGAAACTGAGAAGAAAAAAACTAAAATAAAAATAAAGTATGATTTGTGGATTGGACGTTCAAAAAATGGGAAAAAGAAACAAAAAAAATCCTTTTTAAAATAATTACTCATTTTCCCCTTTATCACTGCATTATCAGATGTCTAGTGTACCATGACAACTTACCCCTCTCATTCACCAGTGTCTCCCAAATTTTCATTTAATTTTCAAAGAAGTTTTAGGTCACAGCAAAGTCACACACAGAATAATAGAGACTCCCTCATACCCAACCTCCCTCTCCCTTCCCCACCCCTATTAAAACCTTTTTAAATGGATGTTAGCATTGCTATAACTGTTATACAGATAGTAAAATATAGCAACTAATCCTTGTCAATAGTTTACAGTATACTTTACAATTTAGAAGGTACAGTTTAAAATTTTTTGATGATATTTACTATGTCCTGTGCCCATTAATGTAAGGTAATGAAAAACCTTCCCCATGACCACTAAATACCCCATTTGATTTTAACTGTTGCTTCCTCCCAATCTCCCTGGAAATTATGACACTCCCCTGACTTTACTCATGGAATGACAAGATTCACAGTTACAAGCCCTGGGTATTCGAACCTGCTCTTTCTAATCTATCCACCTGGGAACCCTGCACCACCAAACCCAGTAATGTCACTACCCATCTCTCCTATCCTTCAATATGCAACTATAGATAGTTACCATAGATTATGTCCATATGTGTGATGGCTCACAGCCTACTCTTCTCTTTCTCTCACTTGTTAACCTATCTTTCAGACAAAGGTTCTCAGAGACTGCTCACTTTCCTCTGTTCAAATCAGTGAGGTCATATACTGTTCATCCTTCAATGCCTGGCTTGCTTCACTCAACATATGGTCTTCAAGATTCATGCATGTTATTCCATGTGTTAGCACTTTATTCCTTCTTACTGCTGAGGAATATTCCATTATACGTATGTACCACATTATGCTTATGCATTCATCTGTTGATGGGCACCGGGGCTGATCCCAACTTTTGGCAATGGTGAACAATGCTGCTATGAACATTGGTGGAATTGCTGGATCATACGGATGATCTTTTTTAGTATTCTGAGGAACCACAAAATTGTCCTCAACAGTGGCTGGACCATTCCACAATCCCACCAGCTGTGAATGAGAGTTCCTATTCCTCCACATCCTCTCCAACACTTAGAGTCTGTTGTTTTTTTTAATAGCTGCCATTCTGATGGGTGTAAGATGGTATCTCATTGTAATTTTGATTTGCATTTCCCTGATAGCAAGCGATGTCATGCATTTCTCATGTGCTTTTTAGACCTTTGTATTTCTTCCTTGGATGATGTAAAAGATGCTGAGAGCCTTAGCATAAAGGGTTAAGCATTTAAAAAGCATGAAAGCTCCTAATTTCTTCTTCAAAGAACTGATTACATTTCCAACAGAATGGAGAAATCCAGCCCTAAGGGTGTTCTCAAAAGCAGTGGAGATCATCGAGTGCCTGAGATTTAATACATCTCAATCCTTCAGGAAGAACTGAAATAAATACTTTTACAGATGAGTAAAAACCAATAAAGTTTGCTAACAGCAACTCACTTTAAAAGATATGTAATAGAATATTCTTCAGGCAGTAAGAATATAGTTTCAAAGTTTCAAGTTTCAGGATGGATTGAAGAACAATATCTGTTAATTAAATTCATATATCTAAATGAATATTGAATGAACAAAGTAATAATTATATCCATAGCCTAGGATATCAATAAAGTGTTAAAATACACCATAAAATAATATATAGCATAATATGTGTAAACAGATATGTAGCAGTTTGATATCATTATGAATTCCAAAAATAGATATTGGATTATGCTTGTAAACTGGTCAGTTAATCTGGGCATGATTAAGTTACGATAAGGGCATTGACTGGGCCACAGTCATTAGAGCATTGAGCCCCACCACTTGGTGGGTGGGGCATCAAACATAAAAAGACATGTTAAAGAACTGAGTTGGAGTAGTTTTTGATGTAGGAGTTCTAGTGAGCAAGGACAGAAAGCCCCGGGGCAAAGAGATAAGCCATTCACCTGACA
Organism: Tolypeutes matacus; assembly: GCA_026826555.1. Taxonomy (NCBI): domain Eukaryota; kingdom Metazoa; phylum Chordata; class Mammalia; order Cingulata; family Chlamyphoridae; genus Tolypeutes; species Tolypeutes matacus. The sequence goes on from JAKSZT010054314.1 coordinate 27,055, forward strand.
GTTCACAGCTGGCCTTTTGGAGTGAGGCAAAGCTTAGGGAGTCTCATGGTCTACAGCTGGCCATGTGGAGGAAACAGAGGAGATGAGCCCAGAGAGAAATGCAGCCCTGGAAAGAGAGGAACCCAAGAATCCTGAACCCTGGCAAATGTCAGCAGCTGTCTTGCACCAAGATGGAATAATAAGCTTTGGTGAAGGAAGAAACTTATGCTTTATGGCCTGGTAAATGTAAGCTTCTACCCCAAATAAATATCCTTTAAAAAGTCCCAGAGATTTCTGGTAATTTGCCTTAGCACACCTTTGGCTGACTAATACAGGATACAAAATGTTTTAAAATATGTTATTTGGCCATTCAATAATAAATAAAATATGCAGATGTGGAAAGGCAAGCAAAAGTGTTATAATTTCCCCAGGAAACTTTAAAGAATATTAAATAGTGCATCTCATACAAATAAATAGAAGAAAAATTTCTGAACAAAAATAGTCAGTCCAAAACAAAGTATTCAGGATTTCCTGGGTTGCCATTTTGGCCTTTGTTCTGGGGCAACCTTACTCATTCATCTCTGGGAGCTGTACCTTTCTTATGTTTCAGAAGCCTGAAGGTTCCAGGGTTGATTTATGTGATGTTGTTTTGTCCCCATCATAAATCAAGTGCTGTATCACTTCCCCATTTCCTAGTTATGAAGTTTCCAAACTTGATGTGATGCTCATTTCAAGCAAGAAGGGCCATGAATGATAGAACAAATAAGAAGGAGATATTGTTGCACTTCCCAAATTGGACACATAGATGATTGATATTGGATCTTTCCTTTTTTCTAATGAATGCATTCAATGCTATAAGTTTCCCTCTAAGCACTCCTTCTGCTGCACCCCACAAACTATGAAGAAGCATAGGACGTTAAGAAGCACAAAGGTACACATATCAAAAGGCTTGTGAGTGAAGCTATATCCACTTCCACAACAGCACAGACGTAGGATGAATGCAGAGAATGTAAGAAAGTTGGGAAAATATTTTCTCTTACCACAAGCATTATTTCTTCAAAATAACACTTCTATTAATGTAACTTCACTTTGAGGGAATGTTGTATTTCAACGTGGAGTTAGATGGTGCTGGGAAATATCCATAGAAAGTTTGGGAGCAGGGGACCTCACTCCATGTGGAATGCCAGCAAGTTAATTTAGGATGAAGCTGCTTTTTATACTAAAAAACTGATAGCATAATTAGGGCATCCTTCACTATTTTCTCAGCATGGTACATGAGAGCACTGCCTGTTTCTGTGTTCCCAGACAATCTTTCTTGGGGGTTCAGACCATAACATCTTAGCATTGTGTTCATTCCATTGTGCATCCTTCCACTGATGTCTGCAGTATGCAGTGTACTTGGAGACACTTACTAATGTTTCTCTGCCAGTAAGCTTGTTTTTTAAATGCTTAACCCTTTATGCATGGGCTCTCCGCATCTTTTCCAACAATTCCCCCTATTTTGTCCAGGGTGACTGTGGCTGTCTTAGGTTGCCATCCTCTGAAGGTCTTAATCTTCACTGGCCACCAGCCAAGCTCCATGGACAGGGGTTTGAGTGAAGGGTTTTAAGCAGAAAACAAGTTATTGGCATGGCTGTCCTTTTCAGACCTATTAATGTGCGACAGCAGGGCTTTGTGAATGTCTCCTAATACAGTAAAGTGTAGCAGAGCACCAATGATCCCCACAGCAAAGATAGCATGTACAGAGTTTGATTTCCACCAATGTAAGGGGTTTATTTTATTTAATTGATCTGTAACTGATTGCCAAAATTCACTACCCGGAAGCATAGTAATTTATTTCTGAGACATGCTCAAAATCCTTTTTGGCAAATCTGTAATTTCTATAGATAAATTTGTGTGATGACCCATTAAATGATGTGAAATATTTTTTCCATTCATAATGGGAAACATTGTATGGGAGAGGAGTGATACAAAAAGCAGTTTCATTCCAATCACATTTCAAACCTTGCTTTAAATTTAGATTATAAACCTGATCTTCCATTTGTGTAACCATCTCTAAGTTATTAAGCCTAGTTTTAATTTGCTCATCTATATATGCCTGGCAATGCCATAGCTCACTAGCATTATGATGCCAATTTTTAACATATTGTTGTGTTTAGACATTCTCATGTAGGGCAGTTCCTGCCACAGTAGTGGCTGTAATAATACGTATAAGCCCTAATACAGCAGCTATAATTATTCCAATTAAATGTTTGCTTCTTTTCAAATAATGATTTAGAAAGTACCAAAGTATTTGTCTTTCAGGGGAAGACTGCCAGTAGCAACTCATGAGAACTGCAAGCCATATTCCATGATGCTATTAAAACCACAGTAGAGCTCTCCTGTAAATCAGATTCTGATACAGTGAGCAATTGCTGCAGAAAAACCATGTTTGATTAATGCCCACTATTCCTACTATAAAAACAATGGGATCCCATATACATTCTTTAAGAAATTAAGTGGATTTTCTTTTTAAACTGCTAATATTAGTTTTACTGCCTACCCATTCAAAAATTGGGATAGTTACCAAAAATAATTTCCACAAATAATTTTTAGTTTTGTTAAGTTTAGTGTCCCATGGTTGTGGGATAAATCTTCCCTGATGAGTCCTATTTAGTGACGTATTTATACTTATGACATCCTCAAAATTCTAATAATAACTTTCATCAGTTGATTTTGTTGAATTATTAATTTTTCAACTTATGGTTGGGTTTACATTAGTTTTCGGTATCCCTATAAGGGCCTTATTCTTTACAATTCTATAGGAATTATTAAAGAGCACAAACTCAGATGAAACATGGCATAAATGCCATTTATCATTTTGTATTATGATTTTGGGGCTGTATACATGGATCAATGGATCCTATACAGTTAGGTCCTTGAAGAATAGGCAAGGTTAAATTTTCAATAAATTTCCCTTCCTCCTCAGGTTTTAGAGGAAGGTGAGAATAAATGGGCCCAGGAAAATGAAAAGATTGATCAATATAAACAGGGAAGGATTTGTCCCAACAAGTCAACAATTCTAAAAGAAGTGAATTAATAATATAAGCCCAATATGTATAATTATGTGAAAGTGCACTACTTACTGCTGTGGTTGTCAATGAAAGCACAGCAAGGAATAAATGTGTTAGAGTGACATTCTGCCTTTTAGAAGTTACCATCTTTTCTGCTTTTTGTGTCAGCTTCTTCAGCTTGTTTATGTCTAGATTTTAGACGTCTGCACAGGACCCAAAGCTGGTCTCCTTTATCTGTAATGATCAGAGCAAAACCTCGACCCTATATCCTAACTTAACTTCTGCCTTATTCCATTGATTATTATTTTTATGCTTTCAGTAAACTAGTTGTCCAATATTTTTTCTGTATTATTGCCTGATTTTTGCCAGAAATGCTCTGCTGCTGAAGTATATGATTCTGATATTTGGCTTTAAAAATTTATTATAAATAATGCTTGATATAATTGTTCTTGCACCTGACCATTTTGCCCTTTTTTTTTTTTTTACCATTTATAGAGGTTTAACTGTCAATTTTGTATGATAAGTATACATACAATCACAGGCTTACTAAATCAGGGTATACACTGATATACTTACTTGGCTTATTTGGGGCTAGAGTCCTGGATAGATACAAGATAAATGTCAATATATATTTAATTTAATAAGCTTATAATGACAATTAGGGTGAGAAAGAAATAACATAACTAATTAAAAGAATAGTCATTAATGAACACAATTACAGATGACAGATAAATAGAGCAATTATATATATATACTTACCTATATTTAGCTTTCAGCTGGGAAGTGTTGAAGTAGCAACTGATACTAGAGTTTTGGTTGACTGTGTTTAGGATTAATGAATTTGATACTATAGAGGCCAACTTGTGCGTATTTTGCTAATTCCTGAGGAAGGGGCCAGCCTCTTCAGGAAGGAACACAACACTCTCTGAACAGTACATTTTAAGATTTATGCATCAATCCCTGGGAGAGTGGCCAGCTCCCCCAGGGAATACATCACCCATTGAAATGAACTTTATCTTTTTTAATTTGTTACAAGACATCCTTGATGTGCTTACTATTTTAATTTCCAATATTTTTCCTGAAATGTGAAAAGTGTTAACTAGCAAGGCATTGGTTTGTTGATTAACAAATTTTTCTGAATGTTGCTTTACTTTTTGGCTTGAACAATAGTTGACAGATTTGTTTTTTAATACATTTAGTTTCAGGACTGTCAAAACTCAAAAGAAGAGATTTACATAAATAAATAAAACACATTTACATTTAATATGCAAGTTATTAAATTATGTAAGTTTGCAATGTATTGTATTAAAGTTTTGATTAATATTTAAGTATACTATACATAATTCATAACCATAATAGATTATGCAATAACAGGCATCCAATGAATTAGCTTTGATTTCTTAAGCATAGAAGATTCTTAATAGCATAATTAGAATGACCTCAATTTCTATATTTTGTATATTTTGAGGCATAGGTAAAAACAAATTAGTATTTCCTTTTGAGCTGTGGAGTAATACATTAACTTGTAATTTTAATACTTGCATTGGTTTTGTTGTTAATATCATAATTAGAATTGGGGCTGATGCTTATAATGTCAAATATAAATTTGATTTATTGTTGCCTACTTTACAGGAAGGGGTATGTGTGCTGGCTTGACTTGTTTAAGAAAATATTAAAGAAAGCTTTAGAAAGTTTTAAAACAAAGTAATAGTGACATAACTGGAGATTAATTTTTTGCAGCAAACTAGCAATATTTGGGACCACTGCATGCTGCAGGGGTGTTATTTTATTTTATTATATTTTACTGTTATCACTACCCCGACAGCCTTTAATGGCTGCTTTCTTTTTGTAGTTATAACTAAAAATTATTATTAAAAGCATGATATTTTTATTTTATATTATATGAAAACATTACCAAATTTTCAGGAATTTTATACACTTTTAAAGTATTCATATGAACTTTTTAATCATATAACTTTAATTGTTATAAAATTAGAAAATTTCATTTAATTTCACAACACTATTAAAAACTTCATTCAACTTATATTGCATGAACTTAAATATTTTTAGTATTTTATCTTTATTTAGGTAAAAGACCAACTTATATGTGAGTTTGAAATAAAAGCTATCTTTCAGGATTTGACTATGAGAAAGTAGGTTGGAACATTGTGTTCTTTTTAAAACTGATAAGACCTGTTTCTCTATGGAAACAATAAGGTTGAAGTACAAGAAGCTATTTTGATAAGGTTAGGGTTAGGGTTAGTGTTTGTTAGCGTTAGGGTTAGGTTTAGGGTTACAGGTTAGTTAATGTAGTGTTAGGGTTAGGGTTAGGTTTAGTTAGAGTGAGGGTAATGGTTAGGGTGAGGGTTTGGGTTAGATTTAGGGTTAGGCTTAGGATTAGAATAGGTTTAGGTTTAGGGTTAGGGTTATTTATGTTTAGGGTTAAGTATAGGGTTAGGATTAGTGGTATGTAAGTGTTAGGGTTAGGGTTAGAGTATAGGTTAGGCTTGGGGTTAGGGTTATTGTAAGGTTAAGGTTAGGGTTAGGGTTAGGGTTTGGTTTAGGGAGTAATAAACTTTGTTTCAGCTGAGGAAGGATTGACAAGTGTACTGATTTTGGTAACTGCCTTAATTTCTGTTACAAGCTGGAGTGAACTGCTTTATTGCTGACTGTGTAGATTTGAGCAAGCCTGTGAAATGTGTTCATATTGTTTTTCTGAAGGCCTTGAACAAGGCCTGCTTGGACGTTTCCTGACTTATTAATGAGACAACCATTTTTATCATTTTTAGAATGGCATTCCTTGACCCAGTGTATCCCTCTTGGCATTTCGGTCACACACGAGTTGGTATTGATTTATTATTGTTGCTAAATTGAGCTCTTACACTAGTTTTGGCTTGGCAATCTTTTTTCATATGACTTGGTTTCTCACATTTAAAGCAACTTAAATTATTAATAACAGGACTTCATCCCTTTAGAGCAGCTGCAAGAACATCCATGTTATAGGTTTTAGGCCCAAAGTTTTGGCATGTTTTTATATAATCCTGTAAATCACTTCCATTTGCCTTTATCAGACATAAAGCCTTTTTACACTCACTGTTAACATTATTAAAAGCCAACATTATAATAAGCATTTCTTTAATATCAGATTGAGTTAATGTCTTGTCGACTTCATCTACCAGCCTTGCTACAAATTCAGCATACGGTTCAATATTTCCTTGCACAATTTTTGAAAATGAATGTACATCCAGTCTAGGGGTGGAGATTCATTGCCAGGCATCTAGGCAGTACAATCACAGCTGTAAAATGGCAATATTATCATATTGAGCTTGGCTAGGAATTTCAGCCTATTGACCTGCTCCTAATATTTGTTCAGCAGTAATAGGCACTGGTGGATTTTGTTGTTGATTTCATTGTGCTACAATATTCACTTCATCAGCCCACAAGGTTTTAAATTGTAAAATGTCTTCCAAATTAAGAACAGCTTGAGCTAACAAATCCCAATCCCAGGGTATTAATCTCTTTGCTTGTGCCTCTTCTTGCAACAATTCTGACTATAAGGAGAACTTACACCATATTGAGTGCATGCTTTAAAAATATTTTTTATTGTTTTAAACGGAATAGGAGCATGCTCATATTGTACACTCCTTGGGGATTGATAGCATCTACTGGTATTTGAGTTACTGTTACTGGAAAAGTAAAAAAATTGCATAGCCTCTGAATTTCCTTCTCTAGTTCCCTGTGCTATGCTTTTCATAATTGAAGAGGATGGTGCTGGCACTAAAACAGAAAGTTTTGGGGGGTCATCAAATGTTGTAAAGAATGGATTAGTAGATACCTTAGGAGACACAGATGCTGGTTTAAAAGACAGTAAATAATCTTTTGGAGTGGACGGCTTAATGACCACTAGAAAAGTTCCATAACCTCCATTTTTCTATTTTTTTTTTCTTTTTATTACACATGAGTTTATCTGTTTTTGCCTGTTCATTAATTTTTTCAGATATATTTTCATTAAAATCATCATAAGTTTGTTCTGGAACAGTGTTAGCAATAGCAGTATCCATTTTAATATCTTCATTTTCATATGACTGTAATGGATCAAGAGTAACAGAAACAAGACTATACAAAGACCATACATAACAATGTTTCTGTACAAGAGGAAAGAGTTTTAGTAACTTTATGGTCATCACGGATACCCCTGTATTCTTTAACAGGGTTTTCAAAACTTGGGAATATTCCTCTAACAGAGTTGACAGATTACACCATTTCCCTAATGATCAAGATTATTTGATGCACCAACAGAATGCAAGGACCATCTGACCCAGCAGTCCTTGTTTCCATGGCACTGATCCAGAGAAAAGACTATTCGTGCCCCACATTGGGTGCCATTTGTTTTAATTCATCGTGGAGGTAGACAGTGCTTGGAATGATCCAAAGAAAGTTTAGGACCAGGGTACCTCACTCCATGTGCAATGCAGGCAAGTTTATTTAGGCTGGGGCTGCTTTTTATACTGCAAAGGTGATAACGTCATAGGGCATCATTCACTACTTTCTTAGCTTGGTACATGAGAGCGCTGCCTGTTCCTGTGTTCCCAGACAATCTTTCTTGGGAATTCAGACATTAGCATCTTAGTGGTGTGTTCATTACACTATGTCTCCTCCCACTGATGTCTGCAGTATGAAGTGTCCTTGTAGACATTTACTAATGTTTCTTTTCCAGCAAGCATGCTTTTTAAATGCTTAACCCTTTATGCTCTGGCTCTCAGCATCTTTTCCAACAAGGGAATTTGTATCATGCTTGCCTAAGCATGAGGGAATCTATGTAAGGAAAAAAGAATGAGGACAATGAGTTTTGCCAGTTAGTCCCACATGGTAGTCCTCCCCTTTACGTGTAATGAGTGTGAAGTTTTTGTGGAAATTCAACCTCATGAGATACCTGAGAATTAATCCTTCAGAGAAACCATTTGGGATTTCAGGAATTTGTGAATGCTAGATTCATATAAAAGAAACATGCAGGAGTAAAACTCTGTGTATGAAAGGAATATTGGAAATTCTTCAGACAGGCATGCTTCCATCTAAAACAAAACCTCATGGAATATGAGAAAATTCCCACTACAGAGAAACCATAAGAGTGTCCTGAATATAGTCTGCTCTTTACAGTCATTTGTTTTCACTTCATTTTAAAAGCCATACAGGGGAACAAGCATAGAAATGTAATACATGTGGGAAAGTTTTCAACCTGACAGAAAACCTCTTTATTCATCAGATAATTCTTACTGTAGAGAAATCATATATATATGTGGGAAAGTTTAATTCAAATGTCAAATCTCAGATACAAGAGATTTCCTACTGCAAAGAAACCGTATGCATATAAGGCATGTAAAAAATCCTTTAGATACAAATCATATCTCAGAGAACATGAAAATACTCATAGTGGACAGAAACAAAATGAATATAAAGAATCCAGGAAAGACTTCAGCCAAAAGCAATAGTTCATTAAACATCAGAGCATTCATCCTGCAGAAAATCCTCTATATACAATGAATGTGGAAAAGCCTTCAGCCAAAAGGCAAACCTCATTAACCATCTAAGAATACATAATGGAGAGAAACCTAAGAATGTGACGGATGTGGGAAGTCTTTCATTCAGAAATCAAGCCTCATTACACACACGATGTAACCATTGGGGAATTTGATGTAATTATGACTATATAATTATTATTATATATATTATTGTATCGTGCTTGTAAACTGATCTGTTAATCTGGGCATGATTGGGGTGTTGAGTGGACCACGTCACTAGGGCATTGGGTCCCACCCCTTAGTGGGTGGGGGAGTCAAAGATAAAAGGTATGGCAAAGGACAGTTGAAGCAGTAGTTTTTGAGAAGCAGTTTTGATATTGGAGAAAAGGCCCCAGAAGAAGAGAAGTGAGGCATTTGCCCGATAGTCTACGTGACCTTGTGGAGGAACCAGAAGAGCTAAGCTCAGAGAGAAATGCAGCCCTGGGAAGACAGGAACACAAGAAGCCTGAACCCTGGCAAATGTCAGCAGCTGTCTTGCTCCAACACGTGGCAATGAACTTTGGTGAGAAAAAACTTAATGGCTTATGGCCTGGTATCTCTGGAGTTCTACCCCAAACAAATACGCATTATAAAGACTAACACAGTTTTGGTGTTTCACATTAGCACCCCTTTGGCTGACTAATACACCAGAGAAGACAAACTGGAGATAAAGCCTATAATTGTAAGGATTGTAGGAAAGCATTCAGTAGCGAATAAAATCTCACTGAGCCTGAGAAAATTCATAGTGGAGGGAAACACTATATATGTGGAATAGCCTTCAGCCAGAGGCAGTATCTCATTATACATTACAACATTTATACTGTAGTGAAACCCTGTGAATATAATGAATGTGAATATCCAAAGAATGTCCACCTCCACTCTGTTCAACTTGTTGCCAATCTTTTAAGGAAGCAACTGTGACTGTGCCATTCAGGATGTCTTTCTCCTCAGGAAAAGTGCATTTGCAGTTTGCTCTGAGATCTGCTCCTCCCACATCTTCTTCCACACTCATCTGTGTTCAATTTGTTACCACTAATTTATGCATCAGAACTCGAGATTTCTCTTAGTTTATGTAAAGACGGCTTTCCACTTATTTCAAATTGTCCTGGTTGCTTTCTCTGGTTCTTCAGTACATTACATTCTGGGTATGCATTGAAAAAATTATCATTTTCAAAATAATGCTGCCCATTTTTGTAGCATTTTCTTATAAGGCACCACAACCATTTATATTTTTTCAGTTTCTTCATCTTATTCTGATGTGGATTCAAGTTTCACAGCCACAGAATTACAGTGGCTTGCTTTCTACTTAACTCCAATTTTCCTTATTATTTTAAATCATAAATGATCCTTTCATAATTGGATGATATACTTCTAATCTCAAGTATTTTAAGAAGTTAGAAAAGTTATTTATATTCTTAAGTTGTACTCCTAAATTTTTCTCATATGTGATAGATTGTGGGATGAATGAAACTAGAGAATGCATGTATTTACAAATGGAAACGTGTACCCAAAAGAATCTGCCAGTACAGATAATTCTGAGGAAGGAGGAATGGGTGTTGAGGCTAGAGAAGGAAGTTTGTTGTTTTCCATAACAGACATAAATTATTTTTTTACTCTTTGCACGAATAATTTGGTTATAATTTAAAAGAAATTATGAAAATAATACACAATGAAATCATACATAGTGGTTCATTTGTAGACATTGATTTGTATCTGCAACATTACTGGAGGGAGCACTTCCCCTCACCCTTTGCAAATACAGTCAGCTATAAAGGAAAGGTGCTCTTTCACCTTGGCCCCCTTCCCAGCTGCCTGAATGGGTGGAGGTCTCCCTGAGCAAGAGTGAGCATGGACCACAAGGAGCAGGGATGCAAATGTGTGAAGGTAACACTGCTCTCTATACGTGTCTGGTTAGCAGGCTGTTAGCACCACAGGTGAAGATGGACCTCCTGTGGCTTACTCCAGAATGAAGATCTGCTAGAGTGACTCATATCATTAACTAAGGCTGTGTGTTCTGAGCAGTGCTTTCTCCCAGTCTTCCTTTGCACATCCACAACGTACGATGATGGTTTTCATTGTGGCTCTAAGAGTTTGGTTCTCAAACAGAACAGTCCTCTGTCTTGGGGAACTGCAGTGAATCCTTGTTACATTCCTGCTTCTTCAGTTATTCATCAGCTTCTTCCCATCCAACCTCTCTTTTCTCTTCTGGGATTGAATAAGTCTACATCATTTTCACCTTGTTCAAAATGTGTTGAAAATTTTATACTTAATTAGTCTGAGAAATATCTGGCATCTGCACCCTCTGAGGCTTTCAGCAAACATGGCACTACCTCACAACCACACTTCTATTCTTGTTCGCCCTAGATCCCAGGCCTTTCTGGGATTCCCATACTATTTATTAGGCTCACTGGCCTAAGGTTGCTCATTCTGATTATGTTATTGCTGTACCCAATGTTGTACTGTGAATTTTGACATTTCCTTCCCGGCACCAAGAGTTTTCATCTTGGTATAGCTCTTTCTTTAGGTGCCACAAAAATGGAAAATGTGAATGTACAACTGGAAGCAGGAGTCCTGAGTCTGTGCCTGAGACCCAGGAAGGGTACAGTAAGAGCAGCCTCCTCAGAGGGTCAACGCTGGAGGCCAAGGGAAGGAGGGAAGAGCAAAAGGAGCAGGAGCAGAAAGATTCTTGCATTTGCCCTGACTCTTCTGCTGCACCAGATCCTAGGACCCATGCTTTTATCTGCACTTCCCCACCTGGCCAACCACTATCTGAGGCAGTTACATCATACTGGGGCATAGGTGATTTTAGACTAGTCCCCAAACCATGTGATGACCCAGCCAAACTCCCAGTCTTGTAGGCCTTGCTGGCCAAAACCACTTCCTCCTCCATTCTACCAGTACTCATTCCTGCCTATTCTGGAGACCCCCACAGTTTACAGGTGAATTTACTGGGCAGCAGCATCACACTGCCATTTGGGTACAGGGAAATCTCCAACATTGTGTCCCTAACTGTTTGAGTTTGCCAAGTGCTGCCAATGCAAAATACAAGGAAAAATGTTGGCTTTTATTGGAATTTGTTAGGGTTAAAGCTTACAGTTCTGATGCTGTCAAAATGTCCAAATCAAGGCATCATCAAAAATGCTGTCTTAGCAAGGGTCAGCTGCTCTTGGACTCCTGCCAAGGCAAAATGTTGGGCCTGCCTGTCTCCCTCTGCTTTCTCTTCCAAACTCACTTTCTCTCTGAGCTCAGCAGTGGGCCATCAGATACAATTGCTCACACCTCTCCCTTCTCCTCTGGCCTGGATGTCTTCATCTTCAAACTGCTCCATGACTCTAGCCTCTGGCCACTCCCTCAGTCACTCAGAATTTCTATGTCTCTGCACATCTGTAGGAGATCCTGGAGCCGTCTCCCACATGGCAGGGTAAACATGGCAGCAATCTTTGTCTTTGTGTTCCATGTATGTAAGACTTCAACACAAAGATTGGGGTCCATCCTGGTGCCTGAAATCTAATCTGAGGCCCTTAACTAAACTAAAGCAATCTTAGAAAAAATGACCTAATCAAAAGTTCCCTTATCTGAATCTAACCAAATGTCCTACATACAAAATCTTACCCAGAGCAATGGGTCAGTAAGAACACACATTTCCCGGGACCACACAAGACTCAAACGAGGTCATTAACCCAGGGCACAGGGATCAGGAGTAGTCTCCTAAGTCTGGGATAAATGGGAACTCATGAAGCAGAGGCTGTACATTGGATATGGCCATCATTGTAAAATGATGTGTAAAATGGGGTGCTGACCACCATTACACTGGTCCCTAGAATGGTCCCAAGAAGAACTCAATATACTTGCCTTCTCCACCAAATCTTAGCTCCAAAGTCAGGAGGGTAACTTGAGAAGTGTGCCATTATTCCCATCCCCTGAGCCACAGCACATAGATTTGGCTTGGGTTGTCAGGAGGGGAGGCAGGAAGCAGGCTGTAAAACTGAAAGCACCTAATTTCTTCTGAAAAGAACTGGTTACATTTACAACAGAATGGAGAAATTCAACCCTAAGCATGCTATCAAAAACAGTGGAGATCGTTGAGGGCCTGAGATTTAATTTATCTCAATCCTTCAGGAAGAAGTGAAATACACGCTTTTACAGATAAGTAAAATCTAATAAAGCAGCAACTTCCGTGAAAATGGGAAATCTCTTCTCCAGAAAAATAGCTAGAATACAGGGTGACACCACCCTGAAATAGATCTTCTGGAGTTTACAAAAGCAGGAGCAGTCTGCACACCACCCCAAGGAGTGTTGGAGAAAACAGTGAATTCACAATGACAGAACCAGAAACGTGAGTTGGAACCAGCAGTGGCTACTGCAGCTGGCACCCTCCAACACACTTTTTAGAATTCTCGGGACTCTGGATCTGTGACCTCAGACAAAGTGTACCCCAGGAATCTACCACTTCCGGAAAGGAGTGATAGAGGGTCACAACCTTAGATGGACTCAGGTTCTGACCCACAAATTTGGACTGTGGCACCCCATGGACCCTTACACATGTTGGTTTACCCTGGGAGCCTAGGAAGGACTGGAGAAATCTGGGCCCTACAATCTCCCTCTCTTCTAGCCTGAACTAATTCTTGAGGACACAACAGGAGATGGGAGAGTGAGCCTGGGGCTGACCCTGCTTTTGACTCACAGATTTGGTCTGCACTGTCCTGAGAGGCCTTCCAGACCAGGCGGGGCTGTGTCATTGTTTGCCTTGGAGCCTGCAAGGGGCTAAGGATATACAAACCTCCCAATCACCTATGCTACTAACAGGGATTGATTGTTGAAGATTCAGAGGGGAGAGTAAATATTTCCTAGCTGGGAAAAGGGAGGGGGCAACCAGAGAAGACTGTAGAACTGTCTCATGAAGTTTGAATTACAATGCTCTTAGCACCCACACAGGAAGCTCTACCACATTGATCTGGTCTGTGTCACAACAAATACACTCCAATCAGGCATTGACTTAAGAGCCACCAACAACTGCCATCTCCTAGCAGACCAAGGAAGTGCACATAAGAAAATTAATAAGTAGGAAAGGATTTTCCTGGCATCTATAGCATCCCTGCCCAAGACCCTAGGAATCAAATGTACAACCAATTACTGGGTCCAGTGGCCAATTTAGAGCAATAAGCAGGATAATCCTAACAATCAAGGTTGAGCCAAAATCAAAGAGAACTCACAGCCTCCTGCCAATAAAACCCTATAAAAGAGAAAGAGAGAGCATCCAAATAAAATACAACCTAACCAGATGCCTAAACAACAGCAAAAAATTGAGCCATACTAAGAAAATAGAAGACATGGCTCAAGAATAGGAATACATCAAAGTCCCAGAACAGCTGCGGAATTTGAGAGATCAGTGAGATGAGCACAAATTTCCAAAATTAAATTAATGAGATGAAAAAACAATATAGTTAAAGAGACAAAAGACATCAAGAAGACATTGAGTGAATGCAAAGAAGAATTTGAAATCATGAACAGAAAAGTAATGGAGTTCATGGGAATAAAAAACACAATAGGTGAAGTAAAAAATGCATTTGAGGCATACAACAACAGATTCGAAATGATAGAAGAAAGAATAATTGATACCAAAGACAGAGCAGCTAAAATTGAAGAGAGAAAAGAAAAGAGCAAGAAAAGAAATGAAAAAATTGAGCAAGGGTTCAGAGAGTTGTATGACAACACAAAACACAACAACATACATGACATGGGATTTCCATAAGGGGAAGAGAATGGAAAAGGGGCAGAAAGAGTATTTGTGGAAATAATAGCTGAAAATTTCCCAACTGTCACAAAAGAAATGAACTTACATGTCCATGAAGCACACTGTACCCCAATGAGAATAAATCCAAATAGTCCTATGCCAAGACACATACTATTCAGAATGTCAAATGTAAAAGATATAGAGAAATTTCTCAGAGCAACAAGAGGGAAGCAAATGATCACATACAAAGGATGTCCAGTAAGACTTAGTGCAGATTTCTCTTCAGAAATCATGGAGGCGAGAAGACAGTGGTATGATACAATTAGGAAACTCAAAAAGAAAAACTGCCAGCTGAGAATTCTTTATCCAGCAAAACTGTCCTTCGAATATGAAGGTGAGTATAAAATATTCACAAACAAACAGAAACTTATAGAGTTTGCAAAAAAGAATCCATCTTTGCAGGATATATTAAAGGAAGCCTTAGAACCTGAAAGAAAAAACAGGAGAGAGAGGCTTGGAGGAGAGTATAGAAGAAAGAAAAGCAGAAAGGATAACCAAAATAGTAAAAAAGAGAAACAAAAAACAAGATGGCATATGAAAACCAAAGAGTACAATGGAGGAAATAAATAGCGCATTTTCAGTAATATCATTGGATGTGAATGGATTAAATTCCCCAATCAAAAGATACAGGCTGACAGAATGGATAAAAAACATAATCCATCCACATGCTGCCTACAAGAAACTCACCTCAGACCCAGGGATACAAACCGGCTGAAAGTAAAAGGCTGGAAAAAGATACTCCATGTGAATAATAAACAGAAAAGAGCATGGGTAGCTATAGTAATATCAGACAAAACAGGCTTTAAATGCAAAAAGGTCATAAGAGATATGGAAGGCCATTATATATTAATAAAAGGGGTGATCCTCCAGGTAGATGTAACAGACATAAATATCTACGCACCTAACCAGGGTGCCCAAAAATATATGAGCCAAATTCTGGCAAAACTGAAGGGAGAAATAGACATTTCTACAATAATCATCAGAGACTTCAACACCCCTTGCACATCATTAGATAGAACAACTAGACAGAAGATCAACACGGAAATGGAGAAATTGAACAATATGATAAACAAGGTAGACCTAACAGACATATACAGAACACTGCATGCAAACTCAGTGGGTTATACATTCTTCTCAAGTGTCCATGGATCTTTCTCCAGGATAGACCACATTTTAGTTCACAATCAGCTCTCAATAAATATAAAATGATTGAAATTATACAAAGCACCTTCTCAGACCATAATGGAATGCATCTAGAAATCAATAAAAGACAGGAGAAATGTAAATTTGCAAATTTGTGGAGATGGAACAACAGACTCCTAAATATTTGGAGGGTCAAACAAGAAACTGCAAGTGAAATCAATAAATATATTGAGAAAAATGAAAATGAGAGTACAAGGTATCAAAACTTATGGGATAGAGTGAAGGCAGTCTTGAGAGGGAAATTTACAGCCCTAAATGCCTACATTAAAAAACAGTAAAGAGCTAAACTCAAAGATTTAACTCAACAACTAGAAAAATAACTTCTCAAAAGCTGGTTCTTTGAGAAGATCAATAAAATTGACAACCCCCTTCATAAACTAACAAGGAAAAAAAGAGAAGATGCAAATAAACACAATCAGAAATGAAAGGGGGCAATTACAAATGACTTCACAGAAATAAAAAGAGTCATGAGGATATTATGAGAAACTATATGCCAACAAAATAGACAACCTAGATGAAATGGACAAATTTCTAGAAACACATAACCAACCTACACTGACGCTACAAGAAATACAAGAACTTAACAAACCAATCACAATTAAGGAGATTGAATCTGTCATCAAAAGTCTCCCAGCAAAGAAATGCCCATGACCAGATGGCTTCACAGGTGAATTCTACCAAGCACTTAAAAAAGAATTAACACCAATCTTTTTTAAACTTTTCAAAAAATTTGAAGAGGAGGGATAATTACCCAATACATTTTATGAAGCTAACATCACCCAAAGCCAGATAAAGATTCCACAAGAAAAGAAAATTTCAGACCAATCTCTCTAATGAACATAGACACAAAAATTCTCAACAAAATACTTGCAAATCAAATCCAACAGCATATCAAAATACTTATACATCATGACCAAGTGGGATTTATTTCTGGTATGCAATGCTGGTTCAACATAAGAAAATAAATCAATGTAACACACCACATTAACAAATTGAAGGAGCAAAACCACATGATCATCTCAATAGATGAAGAAAAGTCATTCAACAAAATCCAACATCATTTTTTTTTATTAAAATACTTCAAAAATAGAAATAAAAGGAAAATTCCTCAGTATGATAAAAGGCATATATGAAATATCCACAGCCAACATCATACCCAATGAGGAAATGTTGAAAACTTTCCCTCTAAGATCAGGAACATGATAAGGATGCCCACTGTCACCATTGTATTTGAACATTGTACTAGAAGTTCTAGCTAGGTCAATTAGACAAGACAAAAAAATTAAAGGCATCCAAATAGGAAAAGAGGAAGTAAAACTCTCACTGTTTGCAGATGACATGATCCTGTACTTAGAAAATCCTGAATTATCCATGACAAAGATACTTGAACAGATAAATGAGTTCAGTTAAGTGGCAGGATAAACGATCAACATGCAATAATCAGTAATGATTTTGTACACTAGTACTGAACAATCTGAGGTGAAATCAGGAGGAAAATTACATTTTCAATAGCAACAAAAAGACTCAAATACCTAGGAGTTAATTTAAACAAATAAGTACAGGACCTATATGCAGAAAACTACAAAACAATGCTGAAAGATATTTAAAAGACCTAAACAAATGGAAAGACATTCCGTGTTCATGGATTGGAAGAATAAATATCATAAAGATGTCAATCTTGCCCAATCTGATTTACAGATTCCATGCAATACCAATCAAAATCCCAACATTTTACTTTACAGAATTAGAGAAGGCAATTACCATATTTATCTGGAAGGGTAAGTGCACTCAAATTGCCAAAAGCATTCTAAAAAAGAAGAGCAATGTGGGAAAAAATACATTGCCTGACCTTGAAACATATTACAAAGCTACAGTGGCCAAAACAGCATGGTACTGGCATAAAGATAGAAACACTGATCAGTGGAGCAGAATTGAGAACCCAGAAATATACCCTCACCTACAGTCCACTGTTTTTTTGACAGACCTACCAAGCCCAAGCTAATGGGAAAAACTGTCTCTTCAACAAATGGTGTTGGGAGAACTGGATATCTATAACCAAAAGAATGAAAGGGGACCCCTATCTCACCACCTATACAAGAATCAACTCAAAATTGATGAAAGATCTACATGTAAAAGCCAGGACCATAAAACAACTACAAGAAAATGTAGTGAATCCTCTTCAGGCCCTTGTAGTAGGTGGTGGTTTCTTGGACCCGACACCTAAAGCACATGCAACAAAAGAAAAAATAGATAAATTGGACCTTCTCAAATTAAACACTTTTGCACCTCACAGGAATTTGTCAGAAAGGTGAAAAGGCAGCCAATGCATTGGGAAAAAATATTTGGAATTCACATATCTGATAAGGGTTTAATATCCAGGATATATGAAGAGATGCTACAACTCTACAATAAAAAGACAAATGACCCAATTAAAAAATGGGCAAAAGACTTGAATAGACATTTCTCCAAAGAAGAAATACAAATGGCAAAAATAAACACGTGAAGAAATGCTCAACCTCACTCATGATTAGGGAAATGTAAATCAAAACTACAATGAGATATCATTTTACACCTATCAGAATGGCCACTATTTAAAAGACAGAGAACTACAAGTGTTGGAGAAGATGTGGAGAGATAGGAACACTTCTTCACTGTTGGTGGGAATGCAGAATGATACACCCACTATGGAGGACTGTTTGGCAGTTCCCAAAGAAGTTGAATATAGACTTGCCATGTGACCCTGCAATACCACTACTGGGTATATACCCAGAATAACTGAGAGCAGTGATACGAACAGACATCTGCACACCAATGTTCATAGCAACATTATTCACCATTGCCAAAAGTTGGAAACAACCCAGGTGTCCATCAACAGATGAATGGATAAACAACTATGGTCTATTCACACAATGGAATATTATGTAGCTGTAAGAAGAAATGAATTCATAAATCATATGGCAACATGGATGAACCTGGAGGACATTATTTTGAGGGAAGCAAGCCAGGCACAAAAGGACAAACACCGTATGAATGCATTACTATGAACCAAATATATTGTGTAATATCTTTTTGACCAAAAAAAAATTATATGTATCCATTACATTTAATTGAGAAATGTATATATTTATTCATCTGTGTTTGCTTTTTCATTTTTAATTGTTTATATTTTCAATTTTAAATGTACAAATAAAGTTTCAAAAAAATTAAACAGATCAACAACACCAAAAAAAAAGTAATAAGTTTGCTAGCAGCAACTCACTTTAAAAGAAATGTAAAAGAATATTCTTCAGGCAGAAAGAAAATAATCTCAGAAGTTTCAAAGTTCAGGATGTATGGAAAACAATATCTGTAAATTAAATTCTTATATCTAAATGACTATTGAATGAATAAAGTAATAATGATATCTGTGGCCTAGAATATCAATAAAGTGTTAAAATACACAATAAAATAATATGTAGCATAAGACGGGTAAATGGATATGCAGCAGTTTGATATCATTATGAATTCCAAAAATAGATATTGGATAATGTTTGTAAACTGGTCTGTTAATCTGGGCATGATTAAGTTATGATAAGGGCATTCACTGGGCCACAGTCCGTAGGGCATTGAGTGCCACCCCTTGGTGGATGGGGTCTCAAACATAAAAAGTTATGGCAAAGGGCAGAACTGGAGTGGTTTTGGTGTTGGAGTTCTGATGAGCAAGGACAGAAGGCCCCGGGGAAAAGAGACAAGCCATTCACCTGACAGTTCACAGATGGCCTAGTGGAGAGACCCAAATGCTTAGAGAGCTTCATAGACTACAGCTGATCATGTGGAGGAAACAGAGGAGCTGAGCCCAGAGAGAAATGGAGCCCTGGAAATAGAGGAACCCAAGAAGACTGAACCCTGGCAAATATCGGCAACCATCTTGCTCCAAGACGGGGTAACGGACATTGGTGAAGGAAGAAACTTATGCTTTATGGCCTGCTACATGTAAGCTTCTACCCCAAATAAATACCCATTATAAAGTCCCATAGATTTCTGGTATTTTGCATTAGAACACCTTTGACTGACTAATACAGGATAGAAAACACTTTGAAATATGTTACTTGGACAATCAATAATAAATAATAAGCACAGATTTGGAAAGGCAAGCAGAACTGATATAATTTCGCTGGTAAACTTTAAAGAATATTAAATAGTGCATCTCATCCAAATAAATAGAAGGAAAAAATTGAACAAAAATAGATAGTCCAAAACAAAGTATTCAGGATTTCCTGGTTTGCCATTTTGGCCTTTTTCTGGGGCAACCTTACTCATGCATCTTTGGAAGCTATACCTTTCTTATCCGTCAGAAGCCTGAAGGTTCCAGGGTTGATTTACCGGGCATTATATTGTCCCCATCATAAATCAAGTGCTGCATCACTTCCCCATTTCCTAGTTATGAAGTCACCACACTTGATGTGATGTTCATTTGAAGAAACAAGGGACATGAATGATAGAACAAATAAAAAGGAGATATTGTGGCACTTCCCAAATTGGATGCTTAAATGATTGATATTGGATCTTTCCTCTTTTCTAAAGAATGCATTCAATGCTATAAATTTCCCTCTAAGCACTGCTTCTGCTGCACCCCACAAACTATGAAGAAGCATAGGACATTAAGAAGCAGAAAGAACCACATATCAAAAGTCATGTGTGTGAAGCTATATCCACTTCCACAACAGTACAGACTTAAGATGAAGGCAGAGAATGTAAGAAAGTTGGGAAAATATTTTCTCTGACTGCAAGCATTGTTTCCTCAAAAGAACACTTCTATGAATATAACTTCACTTTGAGGGATTGTTGTAATTCATTGTGGAGGTAGATGATGCTGGGAATGATCCAAAGAAAGTTTGGGACCAGGGGACCTCAGTCCATGTGGAATGCAGGCAAGTTAATTTAGGCTGAAGCTGCTTTTTATACTACAATGGTAATAACAAAATTAGGGCATCCTTCACTAGTTTCTCAGCATGGTACATGAGAGCATTGCCTGTTTCTGTGTTCCCAGACAATCTTTCATGGGAATTCAGACCATAATATCTTACTGCTGTGTTCATTCCATTCTGCCTCCTTCCACTGATTTCTGCAGCACGCAGTGCCTTGGAGACATTATTAATGTTTCCTTGCCAGCAAGCATGCTTTTTAAATGCTTAACCCTTTATGCACTGGCTCTCAGCATCTTTTCCAACAATTCCCTTTTTTTTGTTTTTTGTCCCGGGTGACTTTGGCTGTCTTAGGTTTCCCTCCTCTGATGGTCTTACCCATCACTGGCCACCAGCCAAGCTCCATGGACAGGGGTTTTAGAATCAAGTGTTTTAAGCAGAATCAAGTTATTGGCATGGTTGGCCTTTTCAGCCCTATTAATGTGGGATAGCAGGGCTTTGCAAATGTCTCCTAATACAGTTAAGTGTAGCAGAGCACCAATGATCACCACAGAAAAGTTAGCATGTACAGAGGTTGATTTCACCAATGTAATGGGTTTGTTTTATTTAATTGATCTGTCACTGTTTGCCAAAATTCGCTACCTGGAAGCATAGTAAATTGATTCTGAGACATGCTTAAAATCCTTTTTTGGCAAATCTATAATTTCTATAGATAAATTTGTGTGATGCCCATTAAATGACGTTTAATTGTTTTCCATTCATATTGGGAATCATTGTATGGGAGAGGAGTTATAAAAAAGCAATTTCATTCCAATCACACTTCGAAACTTATTTTAAATTTAGATTATATACCTGATCTCCCATTTGTGTAACAACCATCTCTAAGTTATTAAGCCTATTATTAATTTGCTCATCTATATATGCTTGACTATGCCATAGCTCACTAGCATTATGATGCCAATATTTAACATATTGTTGTGTTTGGACATTCTCATGTAGGGCAGTTCCTACCACAGCAGCAGCTGTAATAATACTTATAAGCCCTAATACAGCAACTATAATTAATTCAAGTAAACATTTGCTTCTTTTCAAATAATGATATAGAAAGTGCAAAAGGATTTGGCTCTCAGGGGAACACTGCCAGCAGTGATTCATGAGAACTGGAAGCCATATGCCATGATGTCACCATCCTATGTGAACCACAGTATAACTGTCCTATTAATCAGATTCTGATATAAAATTGTAAAGGGAGCAATTGCTGCAGAAAAACCATGTTTGATTAATGCTCACTGTTTGTACTATAAAAACAATGGGATCCCGTACACCTACTTTAAGAAATTAAGTGGATTTTCTTTCTAAACTGGTAATATTAGTTTTACTGCCTTGCCTTTCAAAAATTGGGCTAGTTCCCAAAAATAATTTCCACAAATAATTTTAAATTTTTGTTAAGTTTAGTGTCCCATAGTTGTGTGATAAATCTTTCCTGATGAGTCCCATTTAGTGACGTATTTATACTTATGACATCCCCAAAATTCTAAAAATACTGATAGCTTTCATTAGTTCATTTTGTTGAAGTATTAATTTTTCAACTTAGGGTTGTGTTTACATTTGGTTTCAGTTTCCCTATAATGCCCAATTCTTTACAATTCTATAGGAATTATTAAAGTGCACAACCTCAGATGAAACATGGCATGAAAGCCATTTATCCATTTGTACTATGATTTTGGGGCTGTATACATAGATTGATGGATCCTATGCAGTTAGGTGATTTAAGAAAAGGCAAGGGAAGTGGCTGTGGCTCAATCAGTAGGGCTTCCGTTTACCATATGGGAGGCCCCGGGTTTGGTTCCCGGGGCCTCCTGGTGAAGGCAAGCCCACCCACATGGCGTGGTTAGCTGAACCAGGGGACACAAGCAGCAAGGGGGGGATAAATGAATAAATAAATAAAATCTTAAAAAAAAAAAAAGAAAAGGCAAGGTAAAATTTTCAATAAATTTCCCTTCCTCCTCAGGTTTTAGAGGATGGCAAGGATCGACGGGCCCAGTGATATGAAAAGACTGACTAATATAAACAGAGTAGAATTTGTCCCCCCAAGTCAACAACTCTAAAAGAGGTGAATTAGTAATATAAGCGCAATATGTATAATTATGTGAAAGTGCACTACTTACTGCTGTGGTTGTCAAGGTAAGTATAGCAATGAATAACTGTGTTAGAATGATGTTGTTACTTTTAGAAGTTACCAACTGTTCTGCTTTTTTGTGTCAGTTTCTTTGGCTTGTTTATATCTAGGTTTCAGACATCTGCACAGGACCCAAAGCTGATCTCCTTTATCTGTAATGATCAGAGCAAAACCTCGTCCCTATATCCTAACTTAACTTCTGCCTTATTCCATTGATTATTATTTTTATGCTTTCAGTAAACTAGTTGTCCAATAATTGTTTCTGTATTATTGCCTGATTTTTGCCAGAAATGCTCTGCTGATGATGTATATGATTCTGACCTTTGGCTTAAAAAATTTATTGTAAATAATGCTTAATATAATTATTCTTGCACCTCACCATTTCCCACTTCTTTTGTTTTTGTAGAATTTATAGAGGTTTAACTGTTAATTTTGTATGATAAGTATAGAAACTTTCATAGGCTTACTTAATCAGGGGATACACTGATATACTTGGCTTATTTTTGGCTAGAATCCTGGAGAGATACAAGATAAATGTCAATATATATTTAATTTAAGTAGCTTGTGTTGACAATTAGGGTGAGAAACAAATAACATAACTAATTAAAAGATTAAGTCAATATTGAACAGAGTTACAGATTGACTGATAAATAGAGCAGTTTTATATATATACTTACATATATATAGCTTTTAGCTGGGAAGTGTTGAAGTAGCAACTGATAGTAGAGATTTTGTTGACTGTGTTTAGGATTAATGGATTTGATAATATAGAGGCCAACTTGTGAGTATTTTGCTAATTCCCGAGGAAGGGGCCAGCCTCCTGAGGAAGGAACACAAAATTCCCTGGGCAGTACATTTTAATGTTTATGCATCAATCCATGGGAGAGTGGCTAGCTCCCCCAGGGAGTAATACAACAACTATTGAAATGAGCTTTATTTTTTTAAAATTTATTACAAACATCTTTGATGTGCTTA
Organism: Tolypeutes matacus; assembly: GCA_026826555.1. Taxonomy (NCBI): domain Eukaryota; kingdom Metazoa; phylum Chordata; class Mammalia; order Cingulata; family Chlamyphoridae; genus Tolypeutes; species Tolypeutes matacus. The sequence goes on from JAKSZT010054314.1 coordinate 50,700, forward strand.
CTATTTTAATTTTCAATATATTTCCTGAAATGTGAAAAGTGTTAACTAGCAAGGTATTGGTTTTTCATTATAAAGTTTTCTGTATGATGCTTTACTTTTAGGCTTGAACAATAATTACCAGATTTGTTTTTTAATACATTTAGTTTCAGGGCTGTCGAAACTCAAAAGAAGGGATTTACATTTAATAAAACACATTTACATGTAATATTCAAGTTATTAAATTACTTAAGTATGCAATGTATTTTATTAAAGTTTTGATTCATATTTAAGTATATTATACATAATTCATAAGTATAATAGATTATACAACAACAGACATCCAATGAATAAGCTTTGATTTCTTAAGCATTGAAAATTCTTAATAGCATAATTAGAATGATCTCAATTCTTTATTTTGTATAGTTTGAGGCATAGCTAAAAACACATTACGAGACTGGCCAGTAAAAGGGACACGAATCCTGGCCATATTTCCTGGGATTGCATTGGCCGGATGACCAGGATTTTGGTGTGCCCCACTCCACCCCGGGGAGTCCTTTTGGAATCCAATGCTGAAGTTTGATTTCATTTCAAATGCAGTGCCTTCTCTCCTGCTGCTGTCATTTCCAAACAGCCTGCTCTCCATGCCCACAAGGTCTGAATAATTATTCTGCAAAAGTGTTTGGGTCACACCCAGCTAAGTTTCCTGCTTTGAAGGAGCAGAAAGAAGACAAGACTGGCCATTAAAAGGGACACAAATCCTGACCATATTTCCTGGGATTGCATTGGCCGGATGACCAGGATTTTGGTGTGCCACACTCCACCCCACGAGTCCTTTTGTAATCCAATGCAGAAGTTCGATTTCAATTCAAATGCAGTGCCATCAGTCCTGCTGCTGTCTTCTCCAAACATCCCTTTCTCCATGCCCACAAGGTCCAAATAATTAGACTGAAAAAGTGTTGGTGACAAACAATGCTATGGTCCCTGCTTTGGAAGAGCAGAATGAAGACAAGACAGGCCAGTAACTGGGAAATGAATCCTGGTCACTTTTCCTGGGACTGCATTGGCAAGATGACCAGGTTTTGGTGTGCCACGCTCCACCACTGCTAGCCCTTTTGGAATCCAATGCAGAAGTTCGATTTCATTTTACACGGAATGGTTATCCATTGCCCTGATCTGGGGTATATGTGGTGTTTGGTGAACTTTGATAAAGAATGGTCTTCATTGAGATGGTAATACTTTCTCATTATGTTCTAATTTCTTTGTCTGCCCTTGATTTGCTTACAGTTATGATCCCTATTTGGAAATAATATGGGTTTCAAACAGATCTTGTTATGTGTGGTAATTTAGGCAAAGGACGTGTGAGCACTTTACCAAGAGGACATTTTTTTCTTAGAAAGATTGAATGCTTCAAAGTAAACTGCACGATGAAACAAATATTTATTTCACTGGGCAAGATTAAAATGTCCACTATAACATGGGGAATAAAATAATTAAAATTTTGTTATAATTTATTTCCCATAAATCAGACTGATTATTTTACTTTACATGTGTCAGTGCATTCTAAAAATTTTATTATGATTGATTATATTAAATCTAATCTTACCTAGAGTCCCTTTTCAAATCAGCATTCTCTTTGGAACTAATATGCATTTCAGGTGTTAATTTTAAAATAAAAATTTTCAACAGCTTTAAATAATCCATGCAATGTTCACTTTATCCATATGATGCAATATGGGTTGAATTATAAAAAAAACTGAGATATAAACTGAAAAAGTTGTTCAAGGACGGCAAGCAAAGGACATATGCATGTCAGTGTAAACTAATGGATTAAGAGTTGAATAATATGTTTTTTATTTTCTGTATTCTCTTTATTTCCTATAATTCATAAAGAGCTATTGAAAACATATAATAATGATTGAAGAGAAGAATACAAACCTCTGTGATTATATGAAGGATAAAGTATGGTACACATTGGATAAGTAATATAGTGGTTTATTATGGTTTAATAAAAGAGCCTTTTTTTCTTTAAAAAAAACATTACTATTTCCTATTTGAGTTGTGGGGTAATACATTAACTTGTAATTTTAATACTTGAATTTGTTTTGTTGTTAACATTTTAATTAGAATTGGGGCTGTTGCTTACAGTGTTGAATATAAACTTGAATAATTGTTGGCTATTTTACAAGAAGGGGAATGTGGGCTGGCTTGACTTCTTTAAGAAAATATTAAAGAAAGCTTTAGCAAGTTTTAAAACAAAATGATAGTGACATAACTGGATATTAATTTTTTGCAACAAACTAGCAAAAAATTTGGGACCACTGCATGCTGCAGGGGTGTTATTTTATTTTATTCTATTTTACTGTTATGCACTACCCCGGCAGCCTTTAATGGCTGCTTTCCTTTTGTAGTTATAACTAAAAATTATGATTAAAAGCATTATATTTTTATTTAATATTATATGGAAACATTATTAAATTTTCAGGAATTTTATACACTTTTAAAGTATTCATATAAACTTTTTATTCATATAACTTTAATTTTTATAAAATTAGAAAATTTCATTTAACTATACAACTGTTTTAAATACTTCATTCAACTTATATCACATGAACTTAACTATTTTTAATATTTTGCCTTTATTTAGGTAAAAGACCAACTTATATGTGAGTTTGAAATAAAAGCTATCTTTCAGGATTTGACTTTGAGAAAGTACTTTCAAACATTATGTTCTTTTTAAAAGTGATAAGCCCTGTTTCTCTATGGAAACAATAAGATTAAAGTACAAGAAGCTATTTTGATAGGGTTAGGGTTAGAGTTAGGGTTAGGGTTAGGGTTTGGGTGAGGGTTAGGTTTAGGGTTGGGGTTAGGGTTAGGGTTAGGGTTAGGGTAAGGTTTAGGGTTAGGGTTAGTGTTAGTGTTAGGTTAGGGTTAGGTTAGATTTAGGGTTAGCATTAGGGTTAGGGTTATGGTTAGGCTTAGGGTTAGGATTATTGTTAGGTTAAGGTTAGGGTTAGGATTAGGGTTAGGTTTAGGGAGTAATAATCTTTGTTTCAGCTGAGAAAGGATCGATAACTGTACTTATTTTGGTAACTGCCTTAACTTATGTTACAGGCTGGAGTGAAATGCTTTGTTGGTGACTTGGTAGATTTGTGCAATGCTGGGAATTGTATTCATTTTGTTTTTCTGAGGTCCTTGAGCAAGTCCCACTTAGAAGTTTCCTGGCTTATTAATGAGACAACCACTTCTATGCTCTTCAGAAAGGCATTCCTTGACCCAGTGTATCCGTTTTAGCATTTTGGTCACACACGAGTTGGTGTGAATTATTAATATCACTAAATTGAGCACTTACTCTAGTTTTGGCTTGGCAATATTTTTTCATTAACCTGGTTTCTCACATTTAAAACAACTTAAATTATTAACAACAGGACTTCATCCCTTTAGAGCAGCTGCAAGAAGGTTCATATAATAGGTATTAGACCCAATATTTTGGCATGTTTTTATATAATCCTGTAAATTACTTCCATTTACCTTTGTCAGACATAAGTCCTTTTTACACTCACTGTTAGCATTATTAAAAGCCAACATTAGAATATGCATTTCTTTAAGATCAGGTTGAGTTATTGTCCTGTGGACTACATCTACCAGTCTTGCTACAAATTCAGCATTGGTTTCTGGATTTTCTTGCACGATTTTTGAAAATGAATATTCAGCTGGTCTAGGGTTGGAGAGTCATTGCCAGGCATCTAGGCAGCACAATTACACTTCTAAAATGGCAATATTATCATATTTCAGGCCATTGACCTTCTCCTAATATTTGTTCAGCAGTAATAGGCACTGGTGGATTTTGCTGTTGATTTCATCGTGCTACAATATTAGCTTCATCAGCCCACCAAGTTTTAAATTGTAAAAACTCTGCCGAATTAAGAACAACTTGAGCTAACAAATCCAAATCCCAGGACATTAATCTGTTTTCTTGTGCCATTTCTTGCACCAATTCTGAGTATAAGTAGAATCTAGACCATATTGAGTGTATGCTTTTTTTTTTAAAATTTTTGATTGTTTTAAAAGGAATAGGAGCATGCTCATATTGTACACTCCTTTGGGGATTGTTAGCATCAACTGGAATTTGAGTTACTGTTACTGGAAAAGTTTAAAAAATTACATACCTTCTGAATTTCTTTCTCTACTTCCCTGTGCTATACTTTTTCAATTATTTCATAATTGAAAAGGATGGTGCTGGCACAAAAACAGAAAGTTTTGGTGGCTCATCAAATGTTGTAAAGAATGGATTAGTAGATACCTTAAGAGGCACAGATGCTGGTATAAAAGACAATAAATATCTTTTTGAACAGACTGCTTAATGACCACTTGAAAAGTTCATTAACCTCTCGTTTTTTTCTTTTTATTAGACATGAGTTTATCTGTTTTTGCCTGTTTATTAATTTTTCTGATATATTTTCTTTAAAATCATCATAAGCTTGTTCTGCTACAGTGTTAGCAATAGCAGCATCAATTTTAATATCTTCATTTTCATCTGACTGTCATGGATCAAGAACATCAGAAATATGACTATACAAAACCATACATAACAATGTTTCTCTAGAAGAGCAAAGAGTTTTAGTAACTCTATGGTCATCACAGATACCCCTGTATTATTTAACAGGTTTTTCAAAACTTGGGAATATTCCTCCAACAGAGTCAACTGATTAAACCATTACCCTGATGATGAAGAATATTTGATGCACCAACAAATTGCAAGGACCGTACAACCCAGCAGTCTTTGTTTCCATGGCACTGATCCAGAGAAAAGGCCAGTCGTGTCACAATTTGGGTGTCATCTGTTATAATTCAAGGTGGGGGTAGATGGTGATTGGAATGATCCAAAGAAAGTTTGGGACCAAGGGACCTCACTCCATGTGCAATGCAAGCAAGTTTCTTTAGGCTGAGGCTACTTTTTATACTGCAAAGCTGATAACAAAAGTAGGGCATCATTCACTAATTTCTCAGCTTGGTACTTGAGAGTGCTGCCTGTTTCTGTGTTCCCAGACACTCTTTCTTGGGAATTCAGACATTAACATCTTAGTGGTGAGTTCATTGCACTCTGCCTCTTCCCACTGTTGTCTACAGTATGCAGTGTCCTTGGAGACATTTACTAATGTTTCTATGCTGGCAAGCATGCTTTTTAAATGTTTAACCCTTTATGCTCTGGCTCTCAGCACCTTTTCCAACAAGGGGATTTGCATCATGCTGACCTAAGCATTAGGGAATCTATGTAAGGAAAAAGAATGAAGACAATGAGTTTTGTGAGTGGGCCCTACATGGTAGTCCTCCCCTTTATGTGTAATGAGTGTGAAGTTTTTGTGGAAATTCAACCTCATGAGATACCTGAGAATTAATCCTTCAGATAAGCCATTTGGAATTTCATGAATTTGGGAATGTTAGATTCATATCAAAGAATCATGCAGGAGTAAAACTCTGTGTATGAAAGGAATATTGGAAATTCTTCAGCCAGGCATTAAATCTCATTGAGCATGAAATATTCATACATTAGGTAGCATTGTAATGGACATGGGAATGCTTTCATCTGAAATAAAACCTCATGGAATATGAGAAAATTCCAACTAGAGAGAAACCACGAGTGTCCTGAATGTAGTCTGTTCTTTACAGCCATTTTTTACACTTCATTTCATAGCTATACAGGGTAACATGCATAGAAATGTAATACAGGTGGGAAAATGTTGAAAACCTCTTCATTCATCAGGAAATTCTTACTGAAGAGAAATCATATATATGTGGGAAAGCTTTAATTCAAATGTCAAATCTCAGATACAAGAGATTTTCTACTGCAAAGAAATCCTATGCATGTAAGGCATGTGAAAAAGCCTTTAGGTACATATCATATCTCACAGAACATGAAAAAACTCATAGTGGACAGAAACAAAATGAATGTAAAGAATGCAGAAAAGCTTTCAGCCAAAAGGAACAGTTCATTAAACATCAGAGCATTCATTCTGGAGAAAAACACTATATAGCAATGAATGTGGAAAAACCTTTAACCAGAAGGTAAATCTCATTAACCTTATGAGAATACATACCTGAGAAAAACCCTATGAGTGTGATAGCTGTGGCATAGCTTTCATTCAGAAATCAAACCTCATTGCACACCAGAGAAGATAAAGTGGATAGAAACCCTATATATGTAAGGAATGTAGGAAAGCCTTCAATAGCAAATCAAATCTCACTGTCCATGAAAAAATTCAAAGTGGAGGGAAAACCTATATATGCAAGGAAGGTGGAAGATCCTTCAGCGAGAGGCAGTATCTCATTAAATATTGCAAGATTCATACTGAAGGAAAGCCCAGTGAATGTAATGAATGTGAATCTCCAAAGAATCTCCACCTCCAGTCTGTGCAACTTGTTGCCAATCATTTAAGGAAGTGGCTGTAACTGTGCAATTTATGTTGTCATTCTCCACTTGGAAAAGTGCAATTGCAGTTTGTTCTTTGTTCTGGTCCTCCCACATCTTCTTCCACACTCATCTGTGTTCAATTTCTTATCACTAATTTATGCATCAGAACTCGATATTTCTCTTAGTTTATGTAAAGATGGTCTTCCCACTTATTTCAAATTATCCTAGTTGTTTACACTGGTTCTTCAATCCTTTACATTCTGGGTAAGCACTTAATAAATTAACATTTAAAAAATAATGCTGTCCATTATGGTAGCATTTTCTTATAAGGCACCACAACAAGTTATAATTTTTTCAGTTTCTTTGCCTGATTCTGATATGGACTCAAGTTTAACAGCCACTGAACTACAGTGGGCTGCTTTATACTTCACTCCAGTTTTCCTTATTATTTTAAATCAGAAATGATTCTTTCATAATTAGATGATATACTTCTGCTCTCAAAGATTTTAAGAAGTTAGAAATTTAATTTATATTCTTAAGTTGTTCTCCAATATTTTTCTCATATGTGATAGGATGTGCAATGGATGAAACCAGAGAATGCATTATTTACAAACAGAACTGTGTACTCAAAAGTATCTCCCAATGCAGATAATACTGTGGAAGGAGGAATGGAGGTTGAGGCATGAGAAGGCTGTTATACATAACAGACCTAAACTCTTCCATCTTACCAGTACTCATTCCTGCCTAGTAGGGGACACCCAAAGTTTACAGGTGAATTCACTGGGCAGGAGCATCACACTGCCATTTGGGAACAGGGCAGGTCTCCAACACTGTGTCCCTAACTGTTTGAGTTTGCCAAGCACTGCCAATGCAAAATACCAGAAATAAATTGGCTTTTATTGGAATTTATTAGGGTTAAACCTTACAGTTCTGAGGCTTTCAAAATGTCCAAATCAAGGCATCATCTTATGTCTTAGCAAGGGTCAGCTGCTCCAGGACTCCTGGCAAGGCAAAATGTTGGGCCTGCCAGTCTCCCTCTGCCTTCTCTTCCAAACTCACTTTCTCTCTGAGCTCAGCAGTGGGCCATCAGACACAATTGCTCACACGTCACCTTTGTCCTCTGGCCTGGATGTCATCTGCTTCAAGCTGCTCCATGACTCTAGCCTCTTGTTTCTCCCTCAGCCACTCAGGGTTTCTTTGTCTCTCCACATCTGTAGGAGATCCTGGAGCCCCCTCCCACATGGCAGGGTAAACACGACAGCAATTTTTCTCTTTGTGTTCCATGTATGTAAGACTACAACACAATGATTGGAGTCCATCCTCGTGCCTGAAATCTAATCAGAGGCCCTTAACTAAACTAAAGCACTCTATCCCAAAGTGACCTTATCAAAGTCCCTTATCTGAATCTAAACAAACTGTCCTACATACAAAGGCTTATGTAAAAAACAATGGGTTAATAAGAACATACATTTCTGGCATCCACACAAGACTCAAATGAGGGCATTAACCCAGGGCACAGGGATCAGGAGGTTTCTCCTAAGTCTGGAAGAAATGGGAACTCATGAAGCAGTGATTATATATAGGGTGAGGCCTTCCTTGAGAATAATGGGGTGCTGACCACTTTGCACTTATCCTAGAATGGTCCCAAGAAGAACTCAATATACTGTGCTTTCTCCACCAAAACTTAGCTCCAAAGTTAGGTGTGTAACTCACAGAGGTGTGCCATTATTCCCATTCCCAGAGCCAGAGCACACAGATTTTGCCTGCGGGGTGGGGGTGCAGGAAGCAATCTGTAAAACTGAAAGCCCCTAATATCTTCTCCAAAGAACTGATTACATTTACAACAGAATGGAGAAATTAAACCCTAAAGGTGCTCTAAGAAGCAGTGGAGTCATGGAGGGCCTGAGATTGAATTCATGTCAATCCTTCAGGAAGAAGTGAAAGAAATATTTTACAGATGATTAAAAACTAGTACCATTTGCTAGCAGTAACTCACTTTTTAAAAATGTAAAAGAATATTTTTCAGGCAGAAAGAAAATAATTTCAGAACGTTCAAGACTCAGAATGGATAGAAGAATAATATCTATTAATTAAATTCATATATCTAAATGACTATTGAATGGATAAAGTAATAATGATATCCATGGCCTAGGACATCAATAAAGTGCTAAAATACACCATAAAATAATATGTAGCATAAGATGGGTAAATGGATATGTAGCAGTTTCATATTGCTATGAATTCCAAAAATAGATATTTGATTATGTTTGTAAACTAGTCTGTTAATCTGGGCATTATTAACTTTGATAAGGGCATTGAATTTGCCACATTAATTAGAATGTTGAGACTCGCTCCTTGGCTTTGATAATGCTAACAGTGAGTGTAAAAAGGCTTTATGTCTGATAAAGGCAAATGGAAGTTCTTTATAGGATTACATAAAAATATGCCAAAACATTGGGCCTAATACCTATAACATGAAACTTCTGGCAGCCTCTCTAAAGGGACATAGTCCTGTGATTACTAATTTAAATTGCTTTAAATGTGGGGAACCAGGTCATATGAAAAAGATTGTCAAGCCAAACCTATTGTAAGAGCTCCATTTAGGGGCAATAATAAATCAATACCAATTCAGGTGTGTCCAAAATGCCAAAAAGGGTTACACTGGGCCAAGGAATGCCATTCTAAATATCATAAAAATGGTAGTTTCATTAATAATTTGAGAAACTTGAGCGGGACTTGCTCAAGGCTTTCATACAAACAAACAAACAATATGAGCACATTTCCCAGCCCTGCTCAAATCTACCCAGTCAGCAACAGAGCAGTTCACTTCAATCTGTAAAAAACTTAAGGCAGTTACCAAATGTAGTACAGATGTTGATCCTTCCTCAGCTGAAACTAAGTTTATTACTCCTTCACTGGGTATACACAAAATTAAGGGCAGGAATTAAAAGGCCAGTCTCAGAAATCTGAACTTTGCACCTAAATGTACTCCTAAAGAGTAGTAATCCAAAATATACATGTTAAATGTCTGTATAAACTGCTAAATTAGAGCTTAACTGTATTTCTGCTGTTTATGTTGTCCTGGCTGGTTGCTGATTATGAACAAAAGTGTTCCAAAGAACAAGCTTATATATTACAGGTAACACAGATTCCAGAAAAAATCTTAAGAACAGTAAAATCAAAGATGTGAAATGATGGAGGGCTTGAAGACAGCCATACCAAAGGAGTGAAAATTATAGGTCAAATTAGTAAGCATTATGTTTCTGTTAGTGTGTCATAATTCTTTTCTATTTGTCTGTTTGTTCAGTATCAGCATGTATTTTGATACCTCTGGAGGGTAATATTAAATTGATAAATGGATATTATTATAAGAGCTTTGTACAAATGTCCAAAAATTAAATAAGTGCTTATATTAATAAATATATATGGATATTATTTTAAAATAATAAAAATAGTTATACTCAATTTAAAGCATTATTCTAACAAGTTTGTTTAATGTTGATGGTAATTATATGTTGTCAGAAGTTTGCTTAAAAATAGTTGTGAAAATCATTGTGCTAACACAAATTATGGAAGGTATAGAAAATGTGCATTTATTATTAAAGAATAAAAAATAATTTTATCCTAAGATAAAATGACTAGTTATTAAAACAAAGTAAAATGTGGGACAAAACCTGAATAAATACAAAAAATGCAAAAGGCTTGAGGAAAACAAAAGTTCATGGTCTTAAGCAGTCTATCTATAAAAATTTAAAAGCTTTAATGTCAACCAATGTAATAATATAAAGTTAAGGTTTTATTCTTTCTCAAAATTTCTGAAGTAAGTAGTCAGTTTTAGGAAGAGTATACAAAGCTTTTCTCTGAAATAATCAGTATGCAATAAAGAAACTCTTTTATCAAAATAGCTTCTTGTACTTTAACCTTATCATTTCCATGGAGAAACAGGTTTTATCACTTTTAAAAAGAACACAGTGTTAGAACCTGTTTTTTCAAAGTCAAATCCTGAAAGATAGCTTTTATTTCAAACTGTCACATATAAGTTGGTCTTTTACCTAAAAAAAGTGAAATACTGAAAAATGTTAAGTTCATGTGATATAATTTGAATGAAGTATTTAAAACAGTTGTATGATTTAGAGAAATTTTTTAATTTTAAGCCATTACAGTTATATGAATAAAATGTTCATATGAATACTTCAAGTGTATAAAATTCCTGAAAATATAATAATGTTTCAATATAATAGTAACTGAAATATAATGTTATTAATCATAATATTTAGTTATTACTACAAGAAGAAAGCAGCCATTAAAGGCTGCCAGGGTAGTGCATAACAGTAAAACATAGAAAACAAAATAACACCCCTGCAGCATGCAGTGGTCCCAAATATTGCTAGTTTGTTGCAAAAAATTAATATCCAGTTATGTAACTTTCACTTTGTTTTAAATCTTGCTAAAGCTTTCTTTAATATTTTCTTAAACAAGTCAAGCTAGCACACATACCCCTTCCTGTAAAGTAGGCAACAATAAATCAAGTTTATATTCAACACTGTAAGGAACAGCTGCAATTCTAATTATAATGTTAACAACAAAACCACTGCAAGTATTAAAATTACAAGTTAATATATTACCCCACTGCGGTCGGGGGTGCGTCCTGTCTGGTCGGGGTAGGAGAGGCCTAGGCTCCTATGGGGGTTCGCAGGCATGGAGGGTGCACGGTGGAAAGAACCACCACGGAGACAAGGTAAGCATGCAGGTCTGATTTATTAAGGGAAGTACAGATGCTTATATAGGGTTGTGGGCGGGAAAGGAGAGCGGGGCTGGCCGTGATAGGCCGGGAGCAGTTTCCACACCTTCTAAGGTGTGGCCTTGGCGGTGCAGCTCTCCCTAGCTGTGTGGGGAGGGGGGAGGGTGAGTGTGGGCAGGCTTCTTCTGGTTATCAGCAAGCAGATGTTGGTTGCCTGGGCGAGGCTGAGGGCGGTGCGCCCGTTCCATGGCTGAGGGCAGTACACCCATTCCAGCTGCCCTACACCCGAGTGGTGGGCTGCGCATATCCCCCACTGGGCGTGGCTATGCCTGCTGGCCAGACTTCAGCCTGCCTTACCTCACCCCACAGCCCAAATAGGAAATAATAATTTGTTTTTCTTATACCTCAAACAATATAAAATAAAGAAATTGAGGTCATTCTATTCATGCTACTAAGAATCTTAAATGCTTAAGAAATAAAATTTATTCATTGGATGTCTGTTTTATAATCTAGTACAGTTATGAATTCTGTATCATATACTTAAATACTAATCAAAACTTTAATACAATACATTGCATACTTAAGAAATTTAATTACTTGTATATTACACGTGAATGTGTTTTATCAAATGTATATTTAAATCTCTTGTTTTGAGTTTTGACAGTCCTGTAACTAAATGTATTAAAAAGCAAGTCTGGCAAGTATTGTTCAAGGCTAAAAGTAAAGCATAATACAGAAAATTTTGTTAATCACCTAACCAATGCCTTTCTAGTTAACACTTTTCACATTTCAGGAAAAATATTGGAAATTAAAATAGTAAACACATCAAAGATGTTTTGTAACAAATTAAATATGATAAAGTACATTTCCATGGGTGTTGTATTCCTTCCTGGGGGAGCTGGCCACTCTCCCAGGGATTGATGCATAAACTTTAAAATGTACTGCCCAGGGAGTTTTGTGTCCTTTTCTGAGGATGCTGGCCTCTTCCTCAAGAATTAGAAAACTACTCAAATGTTGACCTCTATAGTATCAAATTCATTAATCCTAAGCACAGTCTGCCGCTTTGTTCCCGGGCCTGAGGGTGATCAGCCCTGCTGCAGCCCGGGGGGGCGACACTGGCTAGTTATGGGCCGTCCGGTGCGCACTCCGGGAACGG
>JAKSZT010054314.1:62994-81837 GCA_026826555.1 Tolypeutes matacus
GAGGGTGAGGAGGTTCTCAGGGAGCGGCGTCGGGTTGGGGGCTCCCTGGTCTCCACGGCTCAGGTGTGGGGGGTATCTGGTAAGGACCGCGCGTGAAAGAAAGACTCGAGACCTTTGAGTGCGGGGGAAGAAGCAAAGAGAGAGAGAGAGCGAGAGAGAGAGGGCCTTTATTGAGGAAGTACAGTGCATATATACTCTTTAGGCTGGGGGCAGTCCCTCAGCCGATGGTGGAGGCTTATCATTGGGCAGTGGTTAGGGTCAGGGGTTGCTAGGGAAAGGGGCAGAATTTGGGGGCGGCAAGGGGCGAAGCAAGGTTGTCCAAAAAAGGCAATAACTGGGGCAAGAGCTCAGATTGGTGAGAAGGAACAAGGAAGAGGGAGAGAGGGAAAAGGGGAATGGGGGAGGGGGTTATGTTGCGCAGGCAAGGCCACAGCAAGGCCTGCAGTTTGTAGATACTGCAACAGTCAACCAAAACTCTAGAATCAGTTCCTACTTCAACACTTCCCAGCTAAAAGCTAAATATTGGTAAGTATATATATATAAGTTTGCTCTATTTATCTGTCATTCTGTAACTTGGTTCAATATTGAATTAATCTTTTAATTAGTTATGTATTTTTTTCTTTCTCACCCTAATTGTCAATATAAACTTATAAAACTAATATATATTAACATTTATGTAGTATCTATCCAAGACTCTAGCCAGAAATAAGCCAATATATCAGTGTATCCCCTGATTTAGTAAGCTTATGAATGTATGTATACTTATCATAAAAAATTAACAGTTAAACCTCTATTTATAAATACTACAAAAACAAAAAAGGGGGAAATGGTGAGGTGTAAAAACAATTATATCAAGCATTTTTTACAATAAATTTTTCAAGCCAAAGTTCAGAATAATATACCTCAGCAGCAGGATATTTCTGTTAAAAATCATGCAAAAATACATAAAGAAATATTAGACAACTAGTTTATTGAAAGCATAAAGATAATAATCGATGGGATAAGGCAAAAGTTAAGTTAGGATATAGGGTCGAGGTTTTGCTCTTATCATTACAGAAAAAGGAGACCAGCATTTGGTTGCATCCAGACATCTGAAACCTAGACATAAACAAGACATAGAGGCTGACACAATAAGCTGAAAAGATGATAACTTCTAAAATTCTGCATGTCACTCTAACATATTCTTTGTTATGCTTACCTTGACAACCACAGCAGTTCACACCTTCACATAATTATATATATTGGGCTTATATTATTAATTCACCTCTTTTAGAATTGTTGACTTGGGGGGACAAATCCTACTCTCTTTATATTAAGGTCTTTTTATTTTCCTGGTCCCATTGATTCTCACCTTCCTCTAAAACCTGTGGAGGAAGGAAATATACATAGCAGAGCCTGTAGAGGCCATGGAGGGATGTGGATCCCATGGAGCCATGGAGTTTACATAGGCCCATGAAGACTGTGGAGGCTGTAGAGTCTGAAGAAGCTCAGGATCACGTGGAGACCTGTGGAGTCTGTGGAGCACATTTGGGCCATGGAGTCTGTGGAGACTGTGGAGCCACCGGAGACTGTGAAGGCACATAAACACCATGGAGGCCTTGGGGGTCATATATCCAAAGGGGCATGGAGCCTGTGGAGCCTATACATAGCCATGGAGACTGTGGAAAACGTTTAGCCCATGTTTCTTGTTGCGTCATTGGAGCCTGTGGTGCCTGTGCAATGTCTATGGAACCTGTGGAGCACATGGAGCCCCTGGAGCCTGTGGAGCCTATGCAGACACCTAGAGGCCATTGACACCTGTGGAGCATGTACTGTCTCTGGAGACCATAGATTCCATTGATACTGTGGAGACTGCAGAGGCCAGTGGAGCCTGTGGGGCGTTTGGAGACTGTGGATGTCCCTGAAGCCTGTGGAGACTGTGTAAGCCATGGAGCCTATGAGACCTGTGGAGCCTGTGGAGACTATAGAGGCCTGTGAAGCCTGTGCAGCCCTGTGGAGGTGGTTGAAGACTTGGAGCCCATGCAGTCTGTCAAGATCATGGATTTCAAAAAGCCCATGGAGCTCTTGAAGCCTGTGCAGGCCCAGGGAGCTTATGGAGCCTATAGTAGCCTGTGGTCTTGTGGAGTTCATCAAGCCCATGGGGTCCATGGGGCCTGTTGAGTTATGGAGCCAAGGACACTACAGAGAATGTGGAGCCTGTTAAATGCATGTAGCCCATTGACATTGAGCCTGTGGAGACTGCAGTGCCCATTGAGGCCTGTGGAACATGTACAGGCCTTAGAGTCTATGGATTCTGTGGAACTGATGGAGTTGGTGGAGCTCATGGAGTCATCAAGGACTGTAGAGCCTGTGGAGCATGTGGAGCCCTCAGAGCCCATGGAGCTAGGAATGGTGTGTAAGCCAGTGAACCTCTGCAAGCTAGGAAGCCCAAGGAGTCCATGGAGCTGGTGGATTTTGTGGAAGCCATGGAGCCCGAGGAGCTGATGGAGACTATGGAGCCCAAAGAGACCTGTGCAGCCTGTGCAGACCTGTGGAGATGGTTGAGGTCATGGAGCCCATGAAGTCTATCAAGGCCATGAAGTTCACAAAGCCTGTGGAGCCCTTGTAGACTGTGCAGCCCCAGGGAGGTTGTGGAGCCTGTACAGGCCTTTGTTTCCTGTGGGACTTGTCAAGCCTATGGTGCCCATGGAGCCTGTTGATATATGGATCCTAAGGACAGTACAGAGAATGTGGAGCCTGTTAAGTGCATGTAGCCCATCGACACCAGTGAAGCCTCTGGAGTCTGTTGAGCCTGTGGAGACTGTGGCACACATTGAGGTCTGTGGAGCCTGTATAGGCATTAGAGCCTGTGGATTCTGTAGAGCCGATGGAGCTGGTGGAGCCCATGGAGTCGTAAAGGAATGTAGAACCCATGGAGCCCTTGGAGCCTATGGAGCCCATGGAGCTCATGGATGCTGTGTAGGCCAGTGGAATTTGAGGAATTTATGAAGCCCATGTAGTCACTGTGGAAACCATGGAGACTGAGGACCCTATGGAGACTATGGAGCCAAAGGAGGCCAGTGCAGTCTGGGCTGTTCCATGGAGGACAGGGAGACTGTGAAGTTTGTGACAATATAGAGATATGTGGAACCCATGGAGTTGATGGAGCCCATGGAGGCTGTGAAATCCATGGTTGTCTATGGAGGCTGTGCAGACCTGAGGAACTTCTGGAGCCCAAGGGACCTCTGCAGGCCTTGGTAACCTGTGGAGCCCATGGATGCCGGTGGAACCTGTACAAACCTCTAGACACAATGGGGCCTATGGCATCTGTGCAGGCCTGTGGAACATGTGGAGCCTGTGGATCCAGTGGAGCTCACGGAGCCCATTGAACCCATGGAGCCTGTGGAGCTGGCACAATCTGTCTATGTCATGGAGGTCATGGAGCTTGTGCAGGCTTATGGTGCCTCAACATCTATTGAGCTCTTGGAGGATTTTGTGCCCATGGAGGCCAGGGAAGTTAAGTCAGGCTATGAACCCTCTGGAGGATGTGGAGGCTGGGGAGGCTGAGGAGGCTGAGGATCATGTGGAGGCCTATGGAGTCTGCGGAGCCCATTTTGGGCCATGGAGTCTGTGGGGCCTGTGCAGCCTCATGGAGCCTGTGGAGATAGGGGAGCCTTTGGAGCCTGTGCAGGCATATGGATGACATGTAGGCCTTGGAGGCCATGGAGCACATGAAACATGTATTGTCCATGGAGGCCAGTGGAGCCTCTGCAGACCCTAGGAGCTGTAAATACAAGCAAGGGCATAGCAGCCAATAAAATGAGTATACTGTTTAGTTTTGAAAACTGAAGAAACTACTGCATTGGCATAGCATTAGGTAAAAGCAGGCTTTTGACATTGTGAGTGAAAGCTAGTGGATAGCAACCAGGGAAACCAGGATCTTACTTAACCTTCAAAGTCAAAGTATCTAAAGTATTCACAGAGTGTTAGGTAAAACCAGTGTTTTGAAGGTGACTGTAAGTGAAAATACATGCATAGCTGCAAATTAACTCAAATCTTATTTAGATTTCTAAAGTGAAGGAACTATGGCATTGGCTTACTATTAAGTAAAAGTGGTGTTTTGACATTGGTTGTAAGTGAAAACAACGGCACAGTAGGTAAGGAAACAAATATCTTTATTACTTTACATGCGTGAAGAAGATCCTGGATTCCAAGAGCTTTATATTAAAATCTGGGATTTTAAGGTGATTGTAACTCCACCAAGTGCATACCTGTCAAAAAATTAGTATCTTGCTTAGTTTTTTTTTTTTTTTTTAAAGATTTTATTTATTTATTCATTTATCCCCCCCCCCCTTGCTGCTTGTGTTCGCTGGGTCAGCTAACCACGCCGTGCGGGCGGGCTTGCCTTCACCAGGAGGTCCCGGGAACCGAACCCGGGGCCTCCCATATGGTAAACGGGAGCCCTACTGATTGAGCCACAGCCGCTTCCCTCTTGCTTAGTTTTTAAAACTGGAGAAACGACTGCATTGGCATAGCATTAGGTAAAAGCAATGTTTTGACATTGATTGTGAGTGAAAACACGTGCTTCGCAGCCAAAGAAATTAGAAACTTACTTAGGTTTCAAAATTGAAAACACTGCAGAATTTGCATAGAAAAAACAGTGTTTTGACATTGGTTGTAAGTGAAAAGAAGTACATAGCAGTCAAGGAAAGAAGTATATTATTTACAAAAGTGAAGAACCTCTGCATTGGCAGAGCAGTAGGTAAAAGCAGGGTTCTGACATTGTGAGTGAAAGCAAGTGCATAGCAGCCAGGGAAACAATTATCTTACTTACATTTCAAAGATGAAGTACCTCCTGCAATCTCAGAGTGTTAGGTGAAACAAGTGTTTTCAAGGTGATCGTAAGTGAAACAACATATAGCAGCAAAGGAAACACAAATCTTACTTAGATTCAACAAGTGAAGAAAGTACTGCTTTGGCATAGCGTTAGGTAAAAGCGGTGTTTTGACATTGGTGGTAAGTGAAAACAAGGGCATAGCAATCAAGAAAACAAGTATCTTTCTGACTTTACAAATGTGAAGAAACTCCTGAATCCACAGAGCTGTAGGGTAAAACCAGGATTTTGAAGTTGATTTTATCTCCAAGTAGTGCAAAGCTGCCAATGAAATGAGTATCCTGTTTAATTTTGAACACAGAAGAAACCACTGCATTGGTATAGCATTAGATAAAAGCAGTGTTTTGACATTGAATGTGAGTGAAAGCAAGGGCATAGCAGCCTCACTAACAAGTGTCTTACGTCCTATCAAACTTGAAGTACCTCCTGCATTCACAGAGACTTAAGTGAAAGCAGTGCCTTCAAGTTCATTGTAATTTAAAACACGGGCATATAAGCAAAAGAAACTAGAGTTTTACTTAGATTTCAAAAGTGAAGAAACTGCAGCATTGGAGTAGAAAAAGGAATATTTTGATATTGGTTGTAAGTGAAAACAAGTGCATAGCAGCTAAAGAAATAAGTACCTTATTTTCTTTACAAAAGTGAAGGACATCTGCTTTGGCATAGCTTTAGGTAAAAGCAGGGTTTTGACATTGTGAGTGAAAGCAAGTGCATAGTAACCAAGGAAACAATATCTTACTTACCTTTCAAAGTTGAAGTACCTCCTGCATTCACAGAGTGTTAGGTAAAACCAGTTTTGAAAGTGATGGTAAGTGAAATAGATGAATAGCAGCAAATGAAACACAAAACTTAATTAGATTTCAAAAGTGAAGAAACTACCACATTGGTATAGAGTTAGGTAAAAGTGGTGTTTTGACATTGGTGGTAAGTGAAAACAAGGTCATAGCAGCCAAGGAAACTAGTATGTTTCTTACTTTACAAACATAAAGAACCTCCTGAATTCACAGAGCTTTAGGTTAAAAGTAGGATTTTGAAGTTGATTGTAACTCCAAGAATAGCATAGCATTAGTTAAAAGCAGTGTTTGGACGTTGATTTTGAGTGAAAGCAAGTGAACAGCCGTCAAACTAACTAGTATATTACTTACCTTTCCAACTAGAAGTACTTCCTGCATTCACCAAGCACTAGGGAAAGGCAGTGCTTTGAAGTTGAGTGTAAGTGACAACACATGCATAGCATCAAAAGAAACTAAAATCTTACTTAAATTTCAAAAGTGAAGAAATTTCCACATTTGCATAGAAAAAGCATTGTTTTGATATTGCCTGTAAGTAAAAACACATGCAAAGCAGCCAATGAAACAAGTTTTTTTATTGGATCTCTAAACTGAAGAACAGACTGCATTCACTGAGCATTAGGGGAAAAGAGTGCTTTGAAATTCATTGTAAGTGTAAAAACATGCATAGAAGCATAAGAAACTTGAATCTTCCTTAGATTGCAAAGTGAAGACACTGCTGCATTGGCATAGGAAAAGCAGTGTTTTGACATTGGTTGTATGTGAAAACACGTGCAAACCAGAAAAGAAAAGAAATATCTTATTTACTTTAGAAAATTGAAGAACTTCTGCATTGGCAGAGCATTAGGTAAAAGCCGGGTTTTGACATTGTGAGTGAAAACAATTGCAATGAATTCAGGGAAACAAGTACCTTACTTACTTTTCAAAGATGAAGTACCTCCTGCATTCACAGGGTGTTAGGTAAAACCAGTGGTTTGAAGGTGATTGTAAGTGAAATCCCATGTAAAGCAGCAAATGAAACACTAATTTCTTAGATTTCAAAAGTGAAGGAACTACTTCTTTTGCATAGCATTATCTAAAAGCACCGTTTTGACTTTAATTGTAAATGAAAACAATAGCATAGCAGGCAAGGAAACAAGTATGTTTCTTACTTTACAAATGTGAAGAAGATCCTGGATTCACAGAGATTTAGATTAAAGCCCGGGATTTGAAGGTGAGTGTAACTCCAAGCAAGTGCATAGCAGCCAATAAATGAGTATCTTGCTTAGTTTTAAAAACTAGGAAACCACAGCATTGGCATAACATGAGATAAAAGCAGTGTTTTGACATTGATTGGGAGTGAAAGCAAGTGTATAGCAGCAAAACAAACAAGTATCTTACTTTCCTTTCAAACTTGACATACCCACTGTTTTCACAGAGAATTAGGTGAAACCGCTTACTAATTTGACTCATAATTTTCACTCCTTTGGTATGGCTGTCCTCAAGCCCTCCATCATTTTACATCTTTGATTTGACTGTTTTTAAGATTTTTTCTGGAATCTGTGTTACCTGTAATATATAAGCTTCTTCTTTGAAACACTTTTGTTCATAATCAGCAACCAGCCAGGACAACATAAACAGCAGAAATACAGTTAATCTCTAATTTAACAGTTCATACAGATATTTAACATGTATATTTCGGATTACTACATTTTAGGTGTACACTTAGGCTCAAAGTTCAGATTTCTGGGATAGGCCCTTTAATTCCTGTTCTTAATTTTGGGTATACCCAGTGAAGGAGTAATAAACATAGTTTCAGTTGTGGAAGGATCTACAGCTGTACTGCTTTTGGTAACTGCCTTAAGTTCTGTTGCAGGCCAGAGTGAACTGCTCTGTTGCTGCCTCAGTAGATTTGAGCAAGGCTTGGAAATGTGCTCATATTGTTTGAGGGCCTTGAGCAAGACCCGCTGGGAAGTTTCTCAACTTATTAATGAGACTACCATTTTAATGATATTTAGAACGGCATTCCTTGGGTGAGTGTAACCCTTTTTGGCATTTTGGACACACACGAGTTGGTATTGATTTATTATTGCCCCTAAATGGAGCTCTTACACTAGTTTTGGCTTGGCAATCTTTTTTCATATCACCTGGTTTCCCACATTTAAAGCAATTTAAATTAGTAATCATAGGACTACGTCCCTTTAGAGCAGCTGCAAGAAGGTTCATGTTATAGGTATTAGGCCCAATGATTTGGCATATTTTTATATAACCCTGTAAAGTACTTCCATTTGCCTTTATCAGATATAAATCCTTTTTATACTCACTGTTAGCATTATCAAAACCAACTTTAGAATAAGCATTTCATTAAGGTCAGATTGAGTTACTGTCTTGTTGACTACATCTGCCAGTCTTGCTACAAATTCAGCATAGGGTTCCGTATTTCCTTGAACAATTTTTAAAAATGATTGTACAGCCTGTGCAGGGGTAGAGATTCATCACCAGGTAGCTAGGTAGCACAATCGCACTTGTAAAATGGCAATATCATCATATTGAGCTTGGCGAGGAATCCCAGCCCATTGACCTGTTCCTAATATTTGTTCAGCAGTAATAGGCACTGGTGGATTTTGCTGTTGATTTCATCTTTTACAATGTTAGCTTCATCAGCCCACCAAATTTTAAATTGAAAAAATTCTACTGAATTAAGAACAGCTTGAGTAAACAAATCCCAATCCCAGGGTATTAATCTGTTTGCTTTTGCCATTTCTTGCCCCAATTCTTGAGTATAAGGAGAATTTACACCATATTGGGTGCATGTTTTTTTAAAATTATTTGATAGTTCCTTTTAAAACTATAATAGGAGCATGCTCATATTGTACACCCCCTTGGGGATTGTTAACATCTCCTGGAATTTGAGTTACAGTTACTGGAAAAGTAAAAAAAAAATTGCATAGCCTCTGAATTTTCTTGTATTCTTCCCTGTGCTATACTTTTCATAATTGAAGAGGATGGTGCTGGCACAAACACAGAAACTTTTGGAAGGTCATCAAATGTTGTAAAAAATGGATCAGTAGATACCTTAGGCGGTGCAGATGCTGGTTTAAAAGACAATTAATTATCTTTTGGAGCGGACAGCTTAATGACCACTGGAAAATTTCCATAAACTCCCTTTTCCTTTTTTTTCTTTCTATTAGAAATGAGTTTATCTGTTTTTGCCTTTTCATTAATTTTTTTCATATATATTTTCATTGAAATCATCATTAGCTTGTTCTTCTATAGTTTTAGCAATATCAGTATCCATTTTAATATCTTCATTTTCATCTGACTGTAATGGTTCAACAGCAACAGAAATAAGATTATACAAAGACCATATATAACAACGTTTCTGTACAAGAGAAAAGAGGTTTAGTAATCATAGGGTCATCACACATACCCCTGTATTCTTTAACAGGGTTTTCAAAACTTGGGAATATTCCTCTAAGCGAGTCAACTGATTACCCATTTCCCTGATGATCAAGATTATTTGACTCACCAACAGAATGCAAAGACTGTCCAACCAAGCAGTACTTCTTTCCACAGCAATGATACAGGGAAAAGATTAGTCGTGCCCCACGGGGGCTCCATGTGTTGTAATTCCACATGGAGGTAAAGGGTGCCAGGAGTGATCCAAAGAAAATTTGGAATCAGGGGACCTCACTCAATGTGGAATGCAGGCAAGTTTATTTAGCCTGAAGCTGCTTTTTATACTACAGAGCTGATAACAAAATTAGGACGTCCCTCACTAGTTCCTCAGCTTACTACATGAGAGGGATGACTGTTTCTGTGTTCACAGATAATCTTTCTTGGGAATTCAGACACTAACAACTTAGTGGTGTGTTCATTCTGCTCTGCCTCCTCCTACTCATGTTTGCAGTATGAAGTATGAAAGGTCCTTGAAGACATTTACTACTGTTTCTCTGACAGCAACCATGATTTTTAAATGCTTAACCCTTTATGCTCTGGCTCTCAGCATCTTTTCCAACATCAGATGAGTGTGGAAGAAGATGTGGGAGAAGCAGATCTCAGAACAAACCTCAAGTGCACTTTTCCAAGAGGAGAAAGACATCCTGAATTGCACAATCACAGCCTCTTCCTTAAAACATTGACAACAAGTTGCACAGACTGGAGGTGGAGATTCTTTGGAGGTTCACATTCATTATATTCACAAGGTTTCTCTCCAGTATCAATGTTGTTATGTTTAATGAGATACTGCCTATGGCTGAAAGCTATTTCAAATTCCTTACATATATAGGTTTTCCCTCCGGTATGAACTTTCTCATGGTCAGTGAGATTCGATTTGCTACTGAAGGCATTCCTACATTCCTTACATATATAGGGTTTCTTTCCAGTTTTACTTCTCTGGTGTGTAATGAGGCTTTTTCTGAATGAAAGCTTTCCCACATCCATTACATTCATAGGGTTTCTCTCCAATATGTAATCTAAGATGGTTAATGAAGTTTTCCTTCTGATTGAAGGCTTTTCCACATTCATTGCATATAGACGGTTTTTCTCTAGAATGAATGCTCTGATGTTAAATGAACTATTGCTTTTGGCTGAAGGATTTTCTGCAGTCTTTACATTCATTCTGTTTCTGTCCACTCTGCATTTTTTTTCATATTCTGTGAGATATGATTTGTACCTAAAGGCAAAACTCATTGTCTTCATTCTTTTTTCTTTACATAGATTCCCTCATGCTTAGGTAAGCATGATGCAAATTCTTTCAAAGTGAAGTTACATTAATAAAAGTGTTATTTTGAGAGAAAAAAGCTTGTGGTCAGAGAAATTATTTTCCCAACTTTCTTACATTCTCTGCCTCCATCTTAAGTCTGTACTGCTGTGGAAGTTGATATAGCTTCACCCACAAGCCTTTTATTATGTGGTTCTTTCTGCTTCATAATGTCCTATGCTTCTTCATTGTTAGTGGGGTGCAGCAAAAGCAGTGCCTAGAGGGAAATTTATAGCATTGAATGCATTCATTAGAAAAGAGGAAAGATCCAATATCAATCATCTAAGCATCCAATTTGAGAAGCACAACAATACCACCTTTTTAATTGTTCTATCATTTATAGCCCTTCTTGCTTCAAATGAGAATCACATCAAGTTTGGTGATTTCATAACTAGGAAATGGAGAAGTGATACAGCCCTTGATTTATGATGGAGACAAAACAACACCCCATAAATCAACCCTGGAGCCTTCAGTCTTCTGAAGGAAAAGAAAGTTTCAGCTTCCAAAGGTTCATGAGTAAGGTGGCCCCAAAACAAATGGCAACCCAGGAAATCCTGAATACTTTGTTTTGGACTGCCTATTTTTGTTCAATTTTTTTCTCTTCTATTTATTTGGATGAGATGCACTATTTAATATCTTTAAAGTTTACCAGGGAAATTATAACACTTTTGTTTCCTTTTCCAAATCTGTACTTATTATTTGTTATTGACCTGCCATATAATGTATTTTAAAACATTTTATATACTGTATTAGTCAGCCAAAGGGGGGGCTGATGCAAAATACCAGAAATTTCTTGGTCTTTATAAAGGATATTTATTTGGGGTAGAAGCTTTCAGTTAACAGGCCATAAGCATAATTTCTTCCTTCACCAAAGTCTGTTACCCTGTCTGGGGAAGGACAGCTGCTGACACTTGCCAGGGTTCAGGCTGCTTGGGTTCCCATATTCCTAGGTCTGTGTTTCTCTCTGGGCTCTGCTCTTCTGTTTCCCCCACAAGGTCAGCTGTGGACTCTGAGGCTCTCTAAGCTTTGCCTCTCTCCACAAGGGCAGGTGTGAACTGTCAGGTGAATGGCATGTCTTTTTTACCCAGAGCCTTCTGTCTTTGCTCTGCAGAGCAAACATCAAACAACATCAACATCAAAATCTACTCCAGTTCTGTCATTTGCCATGTATTTTTATAATTGAGACCCCACCCACAAAGGGGCAGGGCTCAACACCCACGGACTTTAGCCCAGTCAACACCCTTATCATAATTTAATCATGCCCAGATTAACAAACCCCTTTACAAGTATAATCCAATATTTCTTTTTGGAATTCATAATGATATCAAACTACAACATATCCATTTGCCCATCTTATGGTATATATTATTTTATGGTGTATTTTAGCACTTTATTGATGTCCTAGGCCATGGATATCATTATTAGTTTATCCATTCAATAGTCATTTAGATATATGAATTTAATTAACAGATATTATTCTTCAATCCATGCTGAATCTTGAACCTTCTGAGATTATTTTATTTCTGCCTGAAGTATATTCTTTTACACTTCTTGTAAAGTGAGTTGCTGCTAGCAAACGGTATCAGTTTTTACTCACCTGTAAATATTTATTTCACTTCTTCCTGAAGGATTGAGATGAATTAAATCTCAGGCCCTCCACGATCTCCACTGTTTCTGAGAGCACCCATAGCATCAAATTTCTCCATTCTTCTGTAAACGCAATCAGTTCTTTAGAGAGGAAATTAAGGGGTTCTGGTTTATAGCCTGCTTCCTGCCCACCCACCCCCTAGGCAAAATCTGTGTGCTCTGGCTCTGGGAATGGGAATAATGGCATATCTCTCTGAGTTACACACCTGATTTTGGAGCTAAGATTTGGTGTAGAAAGCACAGTATATAGAGTTATTCTTGGGACCATTATAGGGACCAGTGCAATGGTGGCCATCAGCCCATTTTGCTCAATGATGGCCTCACCTATGTACAAACACTGCTTCATGATTTCCATTTCTACCAGACTTAGGGGACCCCTCCTGATCCCTATTCCCTGGGTTAATGCCATCGTTTGAGTCTTGTGTGGATGCTGGAAGTATATGTTATTACTAACCCATTGCTGTGTGTGTAAGCCATTTGTATGTAGAACATTTTGTTTTGATTGAGATAAGGGATCTTTTGATTAGGTAACTTTGTGATAGAATGCTTTAGTTTAGTTAAAGGCCTCTGGTTAGATTTCAGGCACCTGGATGGACCCCAATCATTGTGCTGAAGTCCTACATACATGTAACACACTGAAAAAGTGTGCTGCCATGTTTACCCAGACATGTGGGAGAGTGCTACCAGATCTCCTGCAGCTGTGGAGAGACACATTAACCAAGAGAGGATGATGGAAAGGACAGAGGCTGGTCTCATGGAGTGGCTTGAAGCTGAAAACATCCAGGCCATAGGAGAAGGGAGAGTTGGGAGCAATTTTGTCTGATGGCCCACTTCTGAGCTCTGGGAGAAAGTGAGTTGGAGAAGGCAGAGAGAGACAGGCAGGCCCAACATTTTCCCTTGGCAGGAGTCTAGCAGCAGCTGATCTTTGTTAAGACATCATTTGTGATGATGCCTTTATTTGGATATTTTCACCACCTCAGAACTGTAAACTTTAACCCTAATAAATTCCAATAAAAGCCAAATAATTTCTGGTATTTTGCATTGGCAGTGCTTGATAAACTGAAAGAGCTAGGGACACAGGTTTGGAAAGCTGCCCTCTTTCCAAATGCAGAGCACTGCTGCTGCCCAGTGAATTTATCTGTAAACGGTGGGTGTCTCCAGACTAGGTGGGAATGAGTACTGGTAAGATGGAGGGGGAAGTTCTCTTGGCCATCAAGGCCTGCAAGACAGGGAGTCAGGCAGGGGAGGCACATGGTTTGGGGACTAGTCTAAAGTCACAGATGCCCCAGTATGATGTACTTGCCTCAGGCAGGGTTGGGCCAGGTGGGCAGAGGCAGATAAAAACATGGGACCTGGGGTCTGGTGGTGTCAGGACACAAAGAGGAGCCTTCCTGCCCCTGCTCCTTTTACCCTTCCCTCCTTCCCTTTGCCACCAGCGTGGACACTCTGAGGTGGCTGCTCTTAGTGTATCCCTCCTGGGTCTCAGGCACAGAGTCTGGTCTCATGCTTCCAGTTCCACATTCATCTTCTCCAATCTTGGGGCAGCTAAATGAAGAGCAATGTGAAGATGAAACTTGTTGGTGTCAAAAGGAAATATCAAAATTCACATTACAGCATTGGCTACAGCAATAACATCATCAGAATGAGCAACATTAGGCCAGTGACTCTAATAAATAGTATGTGATTCCAGAAAATCATGGGACCTTGGGCTGACAAGAATAGAGTTAGTGCAATGTTTGCAGAAAACCTCAGAGTGAACAGATGTCAGATAGATCTCAGACTAATTAAATATTAAATTTCCAACACATTTTTCTCAGAGTTGAAAATGATGAGGACTTCTTCAATCCCAGAAGAGAACAGAGGGGTTGGATGGGAAGAGGTGATGAACAACTGAAGAATATGGAATGTAACATGTGTTCACTGCAGTTCCCCCAAGCCAGAGAGGGAATATCCTGTTTGGGAACCAAACTTTCAAGGCCCCAATGAAAACCATCATCATAGGTTCTTGATCCACAGAGGAGGAAAGGGAGAAATCCCTGCTCAGCACTCACAGCCTGGGTTAGTGGTGTGAGTCGCTCTAGGGCATCTTCACTGTAGATTAAGCAGCAGGAACTCCATCTTCTCCTGTGGTACTAAAGCCCTCTAACCGGACACGTGTAGAGAGCAGTGTTACCTTCACATGGTCACATCCATGCTCCTCATGCTCCATGCTCACTCTTGCTTAGGAGGCCTCCACCATCCAGGCAGCTGGGGAGTGGGCCGAGATGAGTGAGCACATTGCCTTTATGGGTAACTGTATTTGCAAACAGTGAGGGGAAGTGCCCTCCCAGTAATGTTGCAGATATAAATCAATATCTTCAAATCAACCACTTTATATGATTTCATTGGGTAATATTTTCAAAATTTCTTTTAAATTATAACCAAATTATCCATGCAAAGAGTATAAAAATCATTTATGTCTGTTATGGCAAATAGCCAAATTCCTTCTCTAGCTACAACTACCATTTTACCTTCCTCAGAAATGTCTGCATTGGCAGACCCTTTGGGTACTGTTTTTAAATACATGCATTTTCTAGTTTCATCCATCCCACACCCTCTCAGATATGAGAAAGATATTGGAGTACAACTTAAGCATATAAATAAAATTTCTAACTTTTTAAAATACTTGAGATTAGAAGTATATCTTCTAATTATGAAAGGATCATTTCTGATTTAAATTAATAAGGAAAATTGGAGTTAAGTATAAAGCAGATCCCTGTAGTTCAGTGGCTGTTAAAGTTGAATCCATATCAGAATCAGGTGTAGAAAATGAAAAAATATAAATGGTTGGGGTGCCTTATAAGAAAATGCTACAATAATAGGCAGCATTATTTTTAAAATAGTAATTTTTAAATGCTTACCCAGAATGTGATAGATTGAAGAACCAGTGGGAAAAAAAACAGGATAATTTGAAATACGTGGAAAGCCCATCGATACATAAATAAAAAGAAATCTCGAGTTCTGATGCATAAATTAGTAGTAACAAATTGAACACAGATGAGTGTGGAAGAAGTTGTGGGAGGAGCAGATCTCAGAGCAAACTGCAAGTGCACTTTTCCAAGAGGAGAAAGACATCCTGAATTGCACAGTCATAGCTGCTTCCTTAAAAGATGGGCAACAATTTGCACAGACTGGAGGTGGAGATTCTTTGGAGATTCACATTCATTACATTCACAGGGTTTCTCTCCAGTATCATTGTTGTAATGTTTAATGAGATACTGCCTCTGGCTGAAGTCTATTCCACATTTCTTTCATATATAGGGTTTCCCTTTGCTATGAAATTTCTCATGATCAGTGAGATTTGATTTGCTAATGAAGGCTTTCCTATATTCCTTACAAATATAGGGTTTCTCTCCAGTTTGTCTTCTCTGGTGTGTAATGAGGCTTGATTTCTGAATGAAAGCTTTCCCACATCCATCACACTCATTGGATTTCTCTCCAGTATGTATTCTCAGATGGTTAATGAAGTTTTCATTCTGGTTGAAGGCTTTTCCTCATTCATTGCATATATAGGGTTTTTCTCCAGAATGAATGCTGTCATGTTTAATGAACTCGTGTTTTTGGCTGAAGGCTTTTCTGCATTCTTTACATTCATTTTTTTCTTTGCACTATGAGATATGATTTGCTCCTAAATGCTCTTAACATGCCTTACATGCATAGGGTTTCTTTGAAGTAGAAAGTTTCTTGTATCTGAGATTTGACATTTGAATTAAAGTTTTCCCATGTATATATGGTTTCTCTTCAGTAAGAATTTTCTTATGAATAAAGAGGTTTTCCATTAGGTTGAAAATTTTCCCACATGTATTACATTTCTATCTTTTTTTTTTCCTGTATGGCTTTCAAAATGAGGAGTAAAAAATGACTGTAAAGAGCAGACTACATTCAGGAAACTCATATGGTTTCTCTCTAGTTTGAATTTTCTCACATTCCATGAGGTTTTTTTTCAGATGGAAGGATTCCCGTGTTAAATACAATACAAAGTAATGTATGAATATTTCACGCTCAATGAGATTTAATGCCTGGCTGGAGGAATTCCAATATTCCTTACATACACAGGGTTTAGCTCCTGCATGTTTCTTTGATGCGACTCTAGCATTCCCAAATTCATGAAATCCCAAATGG
The DNA here is from genome assembly GCA_026826555.1 of Tolypeutes matacus. Lineage (NCBI taxonomy): Eukaryota > Metazoa > Chordata > Mammalia > Cingulata > Chlamyphoridae > Tolypeutes > Tolypeutes matacus. The sequence continues at coordinate 79,208 of JAKSZT010054314.1, forward strand.
TTTCTCTGAAGGATTAATTCTAAGGTATCTCATGAGGTTGAATTTCCAAGAAAACTTCACACTCATTACACATAAAGGGGAGGACTGCCATGTGGGGCAAACTGGTAAAACTCATTGTCCTCATTTTATTTTCCTTACACAGATTCCCTCATGCTTAGGTAAGCATGATGCAAATTCCTTGTTGGAAAAGATGCTGAGAGCCAGAACATAAAGGGTTAAGCATTTAAAAAGCATGCTTGCTGGCAAAGAAACAATAGTAAATGTCTCCAAGGACACTGCATACTGCAGACATCAGTGGGAGGAGCAGAGTGGAATGAACACACCACTAAGATGTTATTGTCTGAGTTCCCATGAAGGATTGTCTGGGAACACAGAAACAGGCTGTGCTTTCAAGTACAAAGTTGGGAAACCAGTGAATGGTGCCCTAATTTTGTTATCAGTTTTGCAGTATAAAAAGCAGCCTCAGCCTAAATAAACTTGCCTGCATTCCACATGGGGTGAGGTCCCTTCATCCCAAACTTTCTTTGGATCATTCCAAGCACCATCTATCTCCACATTAAATTACAAAAGATGGCACCCAACATGGGACACTAACCTTTTCTCTGTATAAGTGCCATGGAAACAATGACTGCTACATCGGATGGTCCTTGTATTCGGTTGGTGAGTGGGTAATCAGCCAACTCAGTTAGTGAAATATTCCCAAGTTTTGAAATCCCTGTTAAAGTATACAGGGGTATCAGTGATGATCCTAGAGTTACTAGAACTATTTTCTCTTGTACAGAAACATTGTTATGTATGGTCTTTGTATAGTTTTATTTCTGTTGCTCTTGAACCATGACAGTTATATAAAAATGAAGATATTAAAATGGATATTGCTATTGCTAACACAGTAGCAGAATAAGCTAATGATTATTTTTTAATGAGAATAAATCTGAAAAAAATTATGAAAAGGCAAAAACCTATAAACTAGTGTCTAATAAAAAGAAAAAGAAAAGAAAAAGGGAGTTTATGGAACTTTTCCAGCAGTCATTAAGCTGTACACACCAAAAGATGATTTATTGTCTTTAAAACCACCATCTGGGCCTCCTAAGATATCTACTAATCCATTCTTTACAACATTTGATGACTCTCCAAAAGTTTCTGTTTTTGTGCCAGCACCTTCCTCTTTAATTATGAAAAGTACAGCACAGGGAAGTAGAGAAGGAAATTCAGAGACTACGCTATTTTTTTTTTTTTTACTTTTCCAGTAACAGGAACTCAAATTCCAGTAGATGCTAACAATCCTCAAGGGGGTGTACAATATGAGCATGCTCCTATTCTTTTTAAAACTATCAAAAAAAAATTTAAAAAGCAGGTACTCAATATGGTGAAGATTTTCCTTATATTAAATAATTGGTACAAGAAATTGCACAAGCAAACAGATTAATACCCTGGGACTGGGATTTGTTTGCTCAAGCTGGTCTTAATTCAGGAGAATTTTTACAATTTAAAACTTGGTGGGCTGATGAAGCTAATATTGTAGAAGATGAAATCAACAGCAAAATCCACCAGTGCCTATTACTGCTGAACAAAGGTCAATATGATAATATTGCCATTTTACATGTGCAATTGTGATGCCTAGCTGTCTGGCGAAGAATCTCCACCCCAGGAAAGGTGGTACAATCATTTTCAAAAAATTTTCAAGGAAATACTTATCCCTATGCTGAATTTGTAGCAAGGCAGGCAGATGTAGTCAACAAATATTAAAGCAATCTGATTTTAAAGAAATGCTTATTCTAATGTTGGCTTTTAATAATGCTAACAGTGAGTGTAACAAGGCTTGATATCCAATAAAGGCAAATGGAAGTACTTTACAGGATTATATAAAAACATGCTAAAACATTGGGCCTAATACCTATTACACGAATCTAATTGCAGCTGCTCTAAAGGGACGTAGTCCTGTTTTTAATAATTTAAATTGCTTTAAATGTGAGAAACCAGGTCATATGAAAAAAGATTGCTGAGCCACAAGTAGTGTAAGGGCTCCATTTAGCAGTAATAATAAATCAATAGCAACATGTGTGTGTCTGAAATGCCAAAAGAGTTACACTGGGACAAGGAATGCCATTCTAAAAATCATAAAAATTGTAGTAAGATCAATGAGTTGGGAAACATCCAAGGGGGTCTTGCTCAAGGCCTTCAGAAAAACAATATGAGCAAATTTCCCAACCTTGATCAAATCTACGCAGTCAGCAAAAGAACAGTTCACCCCAAACTGTAACAGAACTTAAGGCAAGCACCAAAAGCAGTATAGGTGTCGATACTTCCTCAGCTGAAACTAAATTTATTACTCCCTAACCAAAACCCTAACCCTAAACCTAAACCTAACCCTAACCCTAACCCTAAACCTCACCTAACACTAACCCTAACTGTAACCCAAAACATAACCCTAACCCTTACCATAACCCTAACTAACCCTAACCCTAACACTAATATTAACTAATCTCTAAGCCTAACCCTAACTGTAACAGTAACCCTAACCGTAACTAACCCTAACCCTAACACAAACCCTAACACTAACACTAACCAACCTTAACCCTAAAACAAACACTAACTCTAACACAAACCCTAACCCTAACCCTAACCCTAAC
>JAKSZT010054314.1:81847-113025 GCA_026826555.1 Tolypeutes matacus
CCCTAACCCTAACCCTAACCCTAACCCTAACCCTAACCCTAACCCTATCAAAATAGCTTCTTTTACTTTAACCTTATTGTTTCCATAGAGAAACAGGTCTTATCACTTTTAAAAAGAACACAATTTTCGAATCCGCTTTCTGAAAGTCAAATCCTGAAAGATAGCTTTTATTTCAAACTCACATATAAGTTGGTCTTTTACCTAAATAAAAGTAAAACCTTAAAAATAGTTATGTTCACGTGATATAAGTTGAATGGAGTATTTAAAACTGTTGTATAATTAAAAGAAATTTTCTAATTTTACAACAATTAAAGTTATATGAATAAAAAGTTCATATGAATACTTTAAGTGTATAAAATTCTTGAATTTTTAATATTTCCATATAATATTAAATAAAAATATAATGCTTTTAATCATAATTTTTAGTTGTAACTACAAAAAGAAATCAGCCATTAAAGTTTGCTGGGGTAATCCATAACAGTAAAATATAGTAAAATAAAATAACACCACAGCAGTATGCAGTGGTCCCAAATATTGCTAGTTTATTGCAAAAAATTAATATCCACTTATGTCACTATCTCTTTGATTTAAAACTTGCTAAAGCTTTCTTTAATAATTTCTTAAACAAGTCAAGCCAGCCCACATTCCCCTTCCTGTAAAGTAGCCAACAATAAATCAAGTTTATATTCAACACAGTAAGCAACAGCCCCAATTCTAATTATAATGTTAACAACAAAACCAATGCAAGTATTAAAATTACAAGTTAATGTACTACCTCACAGCACAAGTAGGAAATACTAATTTGTTTTTACCTATGCCACAAACTATACAAAATGAATGAATTGAGATCATTCAAATTATGCTATTAAGAATCTTAAATGCTTAAGAAATAAAAGTTTATTCATTGGATGTCTGTTGTTGTATAATCTACTATAGTTATTAATTATGTATAATATACTTAAATACTAATCAAAACTTTAATACTTAAGTGATTTAATAACTTGTGTATTACACATAAATGTGTTTTATCAAATGTATATGTAAATCTCTTGTTTTGAGTTTTGACAGTCCTGAAACTAAATGTATTAAAAAACCAGTCTGGCAAGTATTGTTCAAACCTAAAAGTAAAGCATCATGCAGAAATTTTTTGTTAATCAACAATCCAATGACTTGCTAGTTAACACTTTTCACATTTCAGGAAAAATATTGGAAATTAAAATAGTAAGCACATCAATGATGTTTTGTAACAAATTAAAAAAAATAAAGTGCCTTTCAATGGGTGTTGTATTCCTCCCTGGGGGAGCTGTTCACTCTCCCACGATTGATGCATAAACCTTAAAATGTACTGCCCAGGGAATGTTATGTCTCTTCCTGAGGAGGCTGGCCCATTCCTCAGGAATTAGCAAAATACTCACAAGTTGATATCTATAGTATCAAATTCATTAATCCTAAACACAGTCAACCAAAACTCTAGTATCAGTTGCTACTTCAACAATTCAACACTTCCCAGCTAAAAGCTAAAACAATATTGGTAAGTATATATAAGACTGCTCTATTTATCTACCATTCTGTAACTTTGTTCAATATTGACTTAAACTTTGAATTAGTTATGCTATTTGTTTCTCACCCTAATTGTCAATATAAACTTATTAAACAAAATACATATTAACATTTATCTTGTATCTATCCGGGACTCTAGCCAAACATAAGCCAAGTATATCAGTGTATCCCCTGATTTAGTAAGCCTGTGAATTTATGTATACTTATCACAAAAAATTAACAGTTTAACCTCTATAAATGCTACAAAAACAAAAAAGGGGGAGTGGTGAGGTGTGATTACAATTATATCAAGCATTATTTACAATAATTTTTTTAAGCCAAAGTCAGGATCATATTCATCAGCAGCAGAGCATTTCTGGCAAAAATCAGGCAATAATACAGAAACAAATATTGGACAACTAGTTTACTGAAAGCATAAAAATAATAATCAATAGGATAAGGCAGAAGTTAAGTTAGGATATAGGGTAGAGGTTTTGCTCTTATCATTATAAGTGCTCAATGATAAAGGAGGCCAGCCTTGGGTCCCGTCCAGACGTCTGAAACCTAGACATAAACAAGCTGAAGTAGCTGACACAAAAAGCAGAAAAGATGGTAACTTTTAAAATGCAGAATGCCAATCTAACACAGTTATTCCTTGCTATGCTTACCTTGAAAACCACAGCAGTAAGTAGAGCACTTTCACAGAATTATATATTTGGTTTTATATTACTAATTCACCTCTTTTAGAATTGACTTTAGGGGAATAATCCTACCCTGTTTATATTAATCAGTCTTTACATTTTCCTGGGCCCATTGATCCTCGCCTTTCTCTAAAACCTGAGGAGGAAGGGAAATTTTTTGAAAATTTAACCTTACCTTTTCTTAAATGACATAACTGTATAGGATCAATGGACCCATGTATACAGCCCCCAAATCATAGTACAAAGTGATAAATGGCATATATGTCATGTTTCATCTGAGGTTGTGCTCTTTAACAATTCCTGTAGACTTGTAAAGAATTGAGCCCTTATAGGCATACTGAAACCTAATGTAAACATAATCATAAGTTGAAAAATTAATAGTTCAACAAAAATGAATAATGAAAGCTATCATTATTTTTAGAATTTTGGGGATGTCATAAGTATAAATACATCACTAAGTTGGACTCATCATGGAAGATTTATCCCACAACTATGGGACAATAAACTTAAAAAAACTAAAAATTATTTTTGGAAATTATTTTTGGGAACTAGCCCAATTTTTTAATGACAAGGCAGTAAAACTAATATTACCAGTTTAAAAAGAAATCCACTTAATTTTTTAAAGTATGTGTATGGGATCCCGTTATTTTTAAGGTAGGAACAGTGAGCATTAATCAAACATGGTTTTTCTGCAGCAATTGCTCCCTTTACACTTTTGTATCAGAATCTGTTTAACAGGAGAGTTCTGCTGTGGTTCTAATATGATGATGGCATCATGGAATAAGGCTCCCAGTTCTCATGAATCGCTGCTGGCAGTGTTCCCTGGAGAGACAAATCCTTTGGCACTTTCTAAATCATTATTTGAAAAAGAAGTAAACGTTTAATTGGATTAATTATAGCTGCTGTATTAGGGCTTATAAGTATTATTACAGCTGTTTCTGTGGCAGAAAATGACCTATCAGAGAATGTCCAAATACAACAATACGTTAACAATTGCCATCATAAGGCTAGTGAGATATGGCATAGTCAGGCATATATAGATGAGCAAATTAATAATAGGCTTAATATGTTAGAGGTGGCTGTTACACAAATGGAAGATCAGCTATATAATCTAAATTTAAAACAAGGTTTGAAGTGTGATTGGAATGAAATTGCTTTTTGTATCTCTCCTCTCCCATACAATGATTCCCATTATGAATGGAAAAAAATTAAGCATCATTTATTGGGTCATCACACAAATTTCTTTCTAGAAATTAAAGATTTGTAAAAACAGGATTTTGAGCATGTCTTAGATTCAACTTACTATGCTTCAAGGTAGCAAATTTTGGCAATCAGTGACAGATCAATTAAATAAAATAAACCCCTTACATTGGTGGAAATCAAACTCTGTATATGCTAAATTTTCTGTGGTGATCATTGGTGCTCTGCTACACTTAACTGTATTAGGAAGCATTCCCAAAGCCCTGCTAACCCACATTAATAGGGCTGAAAACACCAGCCATACCAATCACTTGATTCAGCTTAAAATGCTTTACTCTCAAACCCCTGTCCATGGAGCTTGGCTGGTGGCAGGGATGGGTAAGACCTCCAGAGGAGGGCAACCTAAGACAGGCACAGTCACCCTGGACAGAAAAGAAAAAAAGGGAATTGTTGGAAAAGATGCTGAGAGCCAGAGTATAAACTGTTAAGAATTTAAAAAGCATGCTTGCTGGCAGAGAAACATTAGTAAATGTCTCCAAGGACACTGCATACTGCAGATATCAGTGGAAGGAGGCAGAATGGAATGAACACAACACTAAGATGTTATGGTCTTAATTCCCAAGAAAGATTGTCTGGGAACACAGAAACAGGCAGAGCTCTCAGGTACCAAGCTGAGAAACTAGTGAAGTATGCTCTAATTTTGCTATCAGCTTTGTAGTATGAAAATCAGCTTCAGCCTAAATCAACTTGCCTGCATCCAAAATGGAGTGAGGTCACCTGGTCCCAAACTTTCTTTGGATCATTCCTGATACCATCTACCTCAAAGTTGAATTACATTTCCTCAAAGTGAAGTTACATTCATAGAACTGTTATTTTGAGGAAACAATGCTTGTGGTCAGAGAAAATATTTTCCCAACTTTCTTACATTCTCTGCCTTCATCTGAAGTCTGTTTTGTGGGAGTGGATATAGCTTCACTCACAAGCCTTTGATATATGGTTCCTTCTGCTTCTTGATGTCTATGCTTCTTCATAGTTTGTGGGGTGCAGCAGAAACAGTGCTTAGAGGGAAATTTATAGCATTAAATGCGTTCCTTAGAAAAGAGGAAAGATCCAATATCAATCATCTAAGCATCCAATTTGGGAAGCGCAACCATTTCTCCTTCTTTTTGTTCTATCATTTATGGCTCTTCTTGCTTCAAAAGAGCATCACATCCAGTTTGGTGACTTCATAACTAGGAAGTGGGGAAGTCATACAGCACTTGATTTATGATGGGGACAAAATAACACCCCATAAATCCAACCTGGAAACTTCAGGCTTCTGAATGATAAGAAAGGTGCAGCTTCCAAGACACAAGAGTAAGTTGGCCACAGAACAAAGGCCAAAAAGGCAACCCAAGAAATCCTGAACACTTTCTTTTGGGCTGACTATTTTTCTTCAATTTTTTTTTCTTCCATTCATTTGGATGAGATGCACTATTTAATATTCTTTAAAGTTTACCAGGGAAATTATAACACTCTTGCTTGCCTTTCCAAATCTGCCCTTATTATTTATTATTGACTGGCCAGATAACGTATTTTAAAACATTTTATATCCTGTATTAGTCAGTCAAAGTTGTGCTAATGCAAAATACCAGAAATCTCTGGGACTTTATAAAGGGTATTTATTTGGGGTAGAAGTTTACAGTTACCAGGCCATAAAGCATAAGTTTCTTCCTTCACCAAAGTCTGTTATGCCATTTTGGAGCAAGATAGATACCGACATTAGCCAGGGTTCATGCTTCTTGGGTTCCTCTCTCCCCTGGACTGCATTTCTCTCTGGGCTCAGCTTCTCTGTTTCCTCCAAATGGTCAGCTGTAGACTATGAGTCTCCCTAAGCTTTGCCTCTCTCCACAAGGCCAACTGTGAACTGTCAGGTGAATGGCTTGTCTCTTTTCCCTGGGCCTTCTGTCCTTGCTCCTCAGAACTCCAACGTCAAAAACTACTCCAACTCTGTTCTTTGCCATGTCTTTTTATGTTTGCAACCCCACCCACCAAGTGGCAGGGCTCAACACCTTACCGACTGTGACCCAGTCAATGCCCTTATCATCACTTAATCATGCTCAGATTAACAGACCAGTTTACAAGCATAATTCAATATCTATTTTTGGAATTCATAATGATATCAAAGTGCTACATATCCATTTACCCATCTTATGCTATATATTATTTTATGGTGTATTTTAGCACTTTATTGATGTCCTAGGCCATGGATATCATTATTACTTTATCCATTCAATAGTCATTCAGATATATGAATTTAATTAACAGATATTGTTCTTCAACCCATCCTGAATCTTGAACCTTATGAGATTATTTTCTTTCTGCCTGAAGTATATTCTTTCACATTTCTTTTAAAGTGAGTTGCTGCTAGCAAATTTTATTAACTTTTACTCATCTGTAAAATTATTTATTTCAGTTCTTCCTGAAGGATTGAGATGAGCTACATCTCAGACCCTCGATGATCTCCACTGCTTTTGAGATCACCCTTAGGATTGAATTTCTCCATTCTGTTGTAAATGTAATCAGTTCTTTGGGGAAGAAATTACGGGCTTTCAGTTTTATCACCTGCTTCCTGCACCCCCACCCCCCAGGCAAAAATCTGTGCACTCTGGCTCTGGGGATGGGAATAATAACACATCTCTCTGAGTTACACACCGGATTTTGGAGCAATGATTTGGTGGAGAAAGTACAGTATATTGAGTTCTTCTTTTGAACATTATAAGGACCAGTGCAACTGTGTTCAGCACAGACTCTTTGGAGACTCACATTCATTACATTCACAGGTTTTCTCTCCAATATGAATGTTGTAATGTTTAATGAGATACTGTCTCTGGCTGAAGGCTATTTCACATTCCCTACATATATAGGGTTCCCCTCCACTATGAATTTTCTCATGGTCAGTGAGAATTGATTTGCTAGTGAAGGCTTTCCTACATTCCTTACATATATAGGTTTTTTTCTCCAGTTTGTCTTCTCTGGTGTGTAATGGGGCTTGATTTCTGAATAAAAGCTTTCTCATATCCATCACATTCACAGGTTTTCTCTCTAGTATGTATTCTCAGATGCTAATGAGGTTCTACTTCTGGTTGAAGTCCTTTCCAAGTTCATTGCTCAACAACCTACCAACTGTGGCACAGTCAAGGCTCTTATCATAACTTAATCATGCCCAGATTAACAGACCAGTTTACAAGAATCATCCCATAACTATTTTTGGAATTTATAATGATATCAAACTGCTACATATCCAGTTACCCATCTTATGCTATATATTATTTTATGGTGTATTTTAACACTTTATTGATGTCCTAGGCCATGGATATCCTTATTAATTTATCAATTCAATAGACATTTCGATATATGAATTAAATTAACAGATATTGTTCTTCAATCCATCCAGAATCTTTAACCTTCTGAGATTATTTGCTTTCTGCCTGAAGAATATTCTTTCACATTTCTTTTAAAGGGAGTTGCTTCCAGCAAGTTTTATTAGTTTTTACTCATCTGTAAAAGTATTTATTTCATTTCTTCCTGAAAGATTGAGATGAATTAAATCTCAGGCCCTCTACAATCTCCACTGTTTTTGAGAGCAACCTTAGGGTGGAATTTCTCCATTCTTTTGTAAATATAATCAGTTCTATGGAGAAGAAATTAGGGGCTTTCAGTTTTACAGCCTGCTTCCTGCCCCCCCCACACACCCCAGGAAAAATCTGTGCGCTATAACTATTGTAATGGAAATAATGGCACACCTTTCTGAGTTACACACCTGATTTTGATGCTAAGGTTTGTTTGAGAAAGCACAAGATATTGTGTACTTCTTGGGACCATTCCAGGGAGCAGTGCAGTGGTGGTCAGCACCCCATTTGCTCAATGATAGCCACACAAAGTAAAGCCACTGCTCATGAGTTCCATTTCCCCCAGACTTAGGGGAGCTCTCCTGATCCCTGAGCTTTGTCTTAATGCCCTCATTTGAGTCTTCTGTGGACACCAGAAATGTATGTACTCACTAACCCATTGCCATGTGCATAAGACTTGTATGTAGGACATTTTGTTAAGATCCAGATAAGGGACCTTTCAATTAGGTCACTTTGTGATAGACTGATTTACTTTAGTTAAGGGCCTCTGATTAGATTTTAGGCACCTGGATATACCCCAATCATTGTGCTGAAGTCCTACATACATGGAACACACAGAGAAAGAGTGCTGCCATGTTTACCCTGAAATGTGGGAGAGGTCTACAGGATTTCTTACAGCTGTGGAGAGTCACATAATTCCTGAATGGGTGATGGAGAGGCCAGAGGCTGGACTCATGGAGCAGCTTGAAGCTGAAGACATCCAGGCCAGAGGAGAAGTGAGAGGTGTGAGCAATTTTGTCTGATAACCCACTGCTGAGCTCAGGGAGAAAGTGAGTTTGGAGGAGAAGTCAAAGAGAGACAGGCAGGCCAAACATTTTGCCTTGGCAGGAGTCCAGCAGCAGCTCACCCTTGTTAAGACAGCATTTTTGATGATGCCTTGATTTGGAATTTTTCACAGCATCAGAACTGTCAGCTTTAACCCTAATAAATTCCAATAAAAGCTAAACAATTTCTGTTATTTTGCCTTGGCAATGCTTGGTAAACTGAAACAGCTAGGGACACAAATTTGAAGAGCTGCCCTGTTCCCAAATGGCAGAGTGATCCTGCTGTCTAGTGAATTCACCTGTAAACTGTGGGTGTCTCCAGACTAGGTGGAAATGAGTACTGGTAAGATGGATTGGGAAGGGTTCTTGGCCATCAAGGCCTGCAAGACAGGGAGTCAGGCAGGATTGTCACATGGTTTGGGGACTAATCTAAAGTCCCAGATGCCCCATATAATGTAACTGCCTTAGTCAGAGTTTGGCCAGGTGGCCAGGGGCAGATAAAAGCATGGGACCTTGGGTCTGGTGCAGCAGATGAGTCAGGGCACAGAGAGGAGATTTCCTGCTCCTACTCCTTTTGCCCTTTCCTCCTTCCCTTGGCCTCCAGGGTGGACAATCTGAGGTGTCTGCTCTTACTGTACCCCTCCTGGTTCTCAGACACAGACTCAGGTCTCCTGCTTCCAGTTCTACATTAATCTTCTGTAATCTTGGGTCAGCGAAATGAAGAGCAATGCCAAATGAAACTTGTTGGTGTCAGGAAGGAAATGTCAAAATTCACATTACAGCTTTTGCTGCAACAATAACATCACCAGAATGAGCAACATTAGGCCAGTGATGATAATAAATAGTACAAGAATTCCAGAGAGTCCTGGGACCTAGGGCTGACAAGACTTGAAGTGAGGTTGTGAGGTAATGCAATATTTGCAGAAAACCTCAGAGGGTACAGATGCCAAATAGTTCTCAGACTAATTAAATATTAAATTTTCAATGTAATTTTAACAGAGTTGAAAATGATGCAGATCTCTTCAATCCCAGAAGAGAACAGAGAAGTTGTATGGGAAGAGCTGTTGAACAATTGAAGTAACTGGAATGTAGCAAGTGTTCACTGAAGTTCCTCCAAACCAGAGAGGCAATGTCCTGTTTGGGTACCAAACTCTCAGGGCTCCAATTAAAACCATCATCATAGGTGTTTGATCCACAAAGGAAGAAAGGGAGAAAGTCCTGCTCAGCACTCACAGCCTCAGTTATTGACGTGAGTCCTCTAGCAGGTCTTCCCTGTGGATTAAGCAGCAGAAAGTCCATCTTCTCCTGTGGTGCTAACAGCCCTCTACCAGAACACGTGTAAAGAGCAGTGTGGCCTTCGCACGGTCGCCTCCATTCTCCTCATGCTTCATGCTCACTCTTGCTGAGGGAGGCCTCCACCTGTTCAGGCAGTTGGGGAGGGGGCTGATGAGAGTGAGCAAATTCCCTTTATGGGTGACTGTATTTGCAAAAGGTGAGGTGAAGTGCCCCACCAGGAAGGTTGCAGATACAAATCAATATCTTCAAATCAATCACTTTCTATGATTTCATTGTGCATTATTTTCAAAATTGCTTTTAAATTTTAACCAAATTATTAGTGCTAAGAGTATATAAATAATTTATGTCTGTTATGTCAAACAGCCTTCTCTAACATCAATCCCCATTCCTCCTTCCTCAGTTTTATCTGCATTGACAGATTCTTTTGGATACATATTTCTGTTTGTAAATACATGCATTCCTAGTTTCATCCAACCCACACCTTATCATATATGAGAAAAATATTGGAGAACAACTTAAGAATATGAATAAATTTTCTAACTTTTTAAAATACTTGAGAGCAGAAGTTTATCATCTAATTATGAAAGGATCATTACTGACTTAAAATATTAAGGAAAATTGGAGTGAAGTAGAAAGCAGGCCACTGTAGTTCCGTGGCTGTTACACTTGAATCCACATCAGAATCACGTGAAGAAACTGAAAAAATATAAATGGTTGGGGTGCCTTATAAGAAAATGTTACAATAATGGGCAGCATTATTTATAGATTGTTAATTTTTTAAATGCTTACCCAGAATGTAATGGATTGAAGAACAAGTGAATGCAACCAGGATAATTTGAAATAAGTTGAAAGCCCATCTTTACATAAACTATGAGAAATCTCGAGTTCTTATGCATAAATTAGTGGTAAGAAATTGAACATAGATGAGAGTGGAAGAAGATGTGGGAGGAGCAGATCAAAGAACAAACTGCAAGTGCACTTTTTCAAGAGGAGAAAGACATCATGAATTGCACAGTTACATCCGGTTCCTTAAAAGGTTGGTATCAAGTTGCACAGACTTGGGGATTCTTTGGAGAATCACATTCATTACATTCACAGGGTTTTTCTCTAGTATGAATGTTGTAATGTTTAATGAGATACTGCCTCTAGCTGAAGGCTATTCCACATTCCTTACATATATAGAGTTTCCCTCCACTATGAATTTTCTCATGGTCAGTGAGATTGATTTTCTAGTGAAGGCTTTCCTATAGTCCTTACATATATAAGGTTTCTATCCCATTTATCTTCTCTGGTGTGTAATGAGGCTTGATTTCTGAATGAAAGCTTTCCCACACCCATCACATTCATACGTGGTCTCTCCAGTATGTATTCTCAGAAGATTAATGACATTTTGCTTCTGGTTGAAGGCTTTTCCACATTCATTGCATATATAGGGTTTTTCTCCAGAATGAATGATCTGATGTTTAATGAATTGTTCCTTTTGGCTGAAGGCTTTTCTGCATTCTTTACATTCATTTTGTTTCTGTCCACTATGAGTTTTTTCATGTTCTGTGAGATATGACTTTTACCAAAAGGCTTTTTCAGGTGCCTTACATGTAAAGGGTTTGTTTGCAGTAGGAAATCTCTTGTATCTGAAATTTGACATTTGAATTAAAGCTTTCCCACATATATATGATTTCTCTTCAGTAAGAATTTTCTGATGAATAAAGAGGTTTTCTGTCAGGTTGAAAATTTTCCCACGTGTATTAAATTTCTATGCATTTTCTCCTGTATAGCTTTTAAAATGAAGAGTAAAAAATGACTGTAAAGAGTAGACTACATTCAGGACACCCATATTGTTTCTCTAAGTTAGAATTTTCTCATTTTCCCTGAGGTTTTATTTCAGATGGAAGCATTTCCATGTTCATTACAATACTATCTAATGTATGAATATTTCATGCTCAATGACATTTAATGCCTGGCTGAAGGATTTCCAATATTCCTTTCATATGCAGAGTTTTACTCCTGCATGTTTCTTTGATGTGACTCTAGCTTTTCCAAATTCATGAAATCCCAAATGGTTTCTCTGAGGGATTTATTCTCCGGTATCTCATGAGTTTGAATTTCCATGAAAACTTCACACTCATTACACTTAAAGGGGAGGACTACATTGTGGCACAAACTGGAAAAACTCATTGTCTTCGTTCTTTTTTCCTTACATAGATTCCCTTATGATTATGTAAGTATGATGCTAATTCCTTTAAAGTGAAGTTATATTCACAGAAGTGTTATTTTGATGAAACAATGCTTGCGGTCAGAGAAAATGTTTTCCCAACTTTCTTACATTCTCTGCCTTCATCTTAAGTCTGTACTCTTGTGAAAGTGGATATAGCTTCACTCACAAGCCTCTTGTTATGTTGTTCTTTCTGCTTTTTAATGTCCTATGTTACTTCATAGTTTGTGGGGTGCAGCAAAAACAATGCACAGAGGGAAATTTATAGCTTTGAATGCATTCATTAGAAAAGAGGAAAGATCCAATATTAATCATCTTAGCATCCAATTTGGGAAATGCAACAATATCTCCTTTTTATTGGTTCTATCATAAATGGTTATTCTTGGTTCAAATGAGCATCACATCCAGTTTGGTGACTTCATAACTAAGAAATGTGGAAGTGATACAGCACTTGATTTATCATGGGAACAAAACAACAGCACGTAAATCAACCGTGGAACCTTCAGGCTTCTGAAGGATGAGAAAGGCGCAGCTTCCAAAGATGCATGAGTAGGGTGGCCCAGAACATAGGCCAATGTGGCAACCTAGGAAGCCTGAATACTTTGTTTTGGACTCACTGTTTTTGTTCAATTTTTTCCCCTCTATTTATTTGGATGAAATGCACTATTTAATATTCTTTAAAGTTTTCCAGGGAAGTTATATCACTTTTGCTTGCCTTTTCAAATCTGCACTTATTATTTATTATTGACTGGCCAAATAATGTATAATAAAATATTTTATATCCTGTATTGGTCAGCCAAAGGTGTTCTAATGCAAAATACCAGCAATATCTGGGTCTTTATAAAGGGTATTTATATGGGGTAGAAGCTTACAGTTACCAGGCCTTCCCCAAAGTCTGTTACCCCATCTTGGAGCAAGACAATTGCCGATATTTGCCAGTTTTCAGGGTTCTTGAGTTCCCCTCTTCCCAGGGCTGCATTTCTCTCTGGTCTCAACTCCTCTGTTTACTCCACAAGTTCAGCTCTAGACTATAAGGCTTTCTATGCTTTGCCTCTCACCACAAGGCCATCTGTGAAATGTCAGGTGAATGACTTGTCTCTTTTCCCCGGGGCATTCTGTCCTTGCTTATCAGAACTACAACATCAAAACTACTCCAATTCTGTCCTTTGCCATGTCTTTTTATGTTTGAGACCCACCCATCAAGGAGTTGGGCCCAACACCCAACCGACTGTGGCTCAGTCAAGGCCCTTATCATAACTTAATCATGCCCAGATTAACAGATGAGTTTACAAGCATAATCCAATATCTATTTTTGGAATTCATAATGATATCAAACTGCTATATATCCATATACCAATCTTATGCTACATATTAATTTATGGTGTATTTTAACACTTTATTGATGTCCTGGGCCACGGATATGATTATTACTTTATCCATTCAATTGTCATTTAGATATATGAATTTAATTAACAGATATTGTTTTTCAATCCATCCTGAAACTTGGACATTCTGAGATTATTTTCTTTCTGCCTGAAGAATATTCTTTTAACATTTCTTTAAAGTGAGTTGAGACTTGCAAACTTGTTAGTTTTTTGTTCTTGTTGTTGATCTGTTAATTTTTTTATTTTTATTTTTTTTGAAACTTTATTTGTACATTTAATATTGAAAATATAAACAATTAAAAACTAAGAATTAAACACAGATGAATAAATATATACATTTCTCAATTAAATTTAATGGATACATATAAATTTTTTTGATCAAACAAGATGTTACACAATATATTTGGTTCAGAGTAATGCATTCATACAGTATTTGTCCTTTTGTGTCTAGATTGCTTCCCTCAACATAATATCCTCCATGTTCATCCATGTTACCATAGGCTTTACAACTTCATTTCTTCTTACAGCTGCATAATAGTCCTTCATGTGAATAGACAACAGTTTCTTTATCCATTCATCCTTTGATGGACACCTGGGTTGTTTCCAACTTTTGGCAATGGTGAATAATGTTGCTATGAACATTGGTGTGCCAATGTCTGTTCATGTCACTACTCTCAGTTCTTCTGGGTATATACCCAGTAGTGGTATTGCAGGGTCACGTGGCAAGTCTATATTCATCTTCTTTAGGAACTGCCAAACAGTCCTCCATAGTGGGTGTATCACTCTGCATTCCCACCAACAGTGAAGAAGTGTTCCTATCTCTCCACATCCTCTCCAACACTTGTAGTTCTCTGTCTTTTTAATAGTGGCCATTCTGATAGGTGTAAAATGATATCTCATTGTGGTTTTGATTTGCATTTCCCTAAACATGAGTGATGTTGAGCATTTCTTCATGTATTTTTTTGCCATTAGTATTTCTTCTTTGGAGAAATGTCTATTCAAGTCTTTTGCCCATTTTTTTCATTGGGTCATTTGTATTTTTATTGTTGAGTTGTAACATCTCTTTATATATCCTGGATATTAAACCCTTATCAGATATGTGATTTCCAAATATTTTTACCCATTGAGTTGGCTGCATTTTCATCTTTCTGACAAAGCCCTGTGAGGTGCAAAAGCTTTTAATTTTGAGGAGATCCCATTTATCTATTTTATCTTTTGTTGCACATGCTTTGGGTGTAAGGTCCAGAAAACTACCACCTACTACAAGTTCTTGAAGATGTTTCTCTACATTTTCTTCTAGTAGTTTTGTGGTCTTGGCTTTTATATTTAGATCTTTGATCCATTTTGAGTTCATTCTTGTATAGGGGGTAAAATAGGGGAGCTCTTTCATTCTTTTGGTTATAGATATCCAGTTCTCCCAACATCATTTTGTGAAGAGACTGTTTTTTTCCCATTAGCGTGGGCTTTGTAGGTTTGTCAAAAACCAGTTGTCTGTAGAGGTGAGGGTACGTTTCTGGGTTCTCAATTCTATTCCATTGATCGATGTGTGTATCTTTATGCCAGTATCATGCTGTTTTGACCACTGTAGCTTTGTAATATGTTTCAAGATGAGGCAGTGAAATTCCTCCCACATTGCTCTTCCTTTTTAGAATGCTTTTGGCAATTCGGGTGCACTTACCCTTCCAGATGAATTTGGTAATTGCCTTCTCTAATTCTGTAAAGTAAGCTGTTGGGATTTTCATTGGTATTGCATGGAATCTCTAAATCGGTTTGGGCAAGATTGGCATCTTCATGATATTTATTCTTCCAATCCATGAACACCAAAAGTCTTTCCATTTGTTTAGGTCTTTTTAAATTTCTTTCAGCATTGTTTTGTAGATTTCTGTTTATAAGTCCTGTACTTCTTTGGTTAAATTAACTCTTAGGTATTTGATTCTTTTTGTTTCTATTGAAAATGGAATTTTCCTCCTCTGGTTGTTCAACACTAGTGTGCAAAAACATTACTGATTTTTGCTTGTTGGTCTTGTATCCTGCCACTTTGCTGAACTCATTTATTAGTTCAAGTAGCTTTTTCATGGATACTTCAGGATTTTCTAAGTATAGGATCATGTCATCTTCAGTGAGTTTTACTTCCTCTTTTCCTATTTGGACACATTTAATTTTTTTGTCCTCTCTAATTGCCCTAGGTAGAACTTCTAGTACAATGTTGAATAACAATGGTGACAGTGGGCATCCTTGTCTTGTTCCCAATCATAGAGAGAAAGCTTTCTTCCTTACCACATTGAATATGTGGTTGGCTGTCAAGTTTTCATATATGCCTTTTATCATATTGTGGAATTTTCCTTTTATTCCTATCTTTTGAAGTATTTTTTCAAAAAACAATGTTGGTTTTTGACTAATGACTTTTCTGCATCTATTGAGATGATCATTTGTTTTTTTTTTCCTTCAATTTGTCAATGTGGTGTATTACATTGATTGATTTTTTTTTGTTGAACCAATGTTGCATACCAGGAATAAATCTCTGGTATGCAACCTATAAGTCATTTGATATGCTTTTGGATTCAATTTGCAAATATTTTGTTGAGAATTTTTGCATCTATGTTCATTAGAGATTAGTCTGTTATTTACTTTTCTTGTGGAATATTTATCTGGCTTTGGTATTAGGGTGATGTTGGATTCATAAAATGTGTTGGGTAATTTTCACTCCTCTTCAATTTTTTGGAAGAGTTTAAACAGGATTGGTGTTACTTCTTTTTGAAATGCTTGGTAGAATTCACCTGTGAAGCCATCTGGTCTTGGACTTTTCTTTGCTGGGAGGTTTTTGATGATGGATTCAATCTCCTTAAATGTGATTCATTTGTTAAGTTCTTGAATTTCTTGTAGTGTCTGTGTAGGTTGTTTATGTTTCTAGAGATTTGTCCATTTCACCTAGGTTGTCTAGATCGTTGGCATATAGTTTCTCATAATATCCTCTTATGATTCTTTTTATTTCAGTAAGGTCTTTTGTAATTTCCCCTCTTTCATTTCTGATTGTATTTATTTGCATCTTCTCTTTTTCTTTGTTAGTGTAGCAAGGGGTTTGTCAATTTTCTTGATCTTCTCAAAGAACGAGCTTTTGGCTTTGTTGATTTTCTCTATTGTTTTTCTGTTCTCAATTTCATTTATTTCTGCTCTAATCTTTATTATTTCTTTCCTTCTGCTTGCTTTGGAATTGGTTTGCTGTTCTTTTTCTAGTTTCTCTAGGTGTTCAGTTAAATCTTTGAGTTTAGCTCTTTCTTGATTTTTAATATAGGTATTTAGGACTATAAATTTCCCCTCTCAAGACTGCCTGTGCTGTGTCCCATAAGTTTGATACATTGTATTCTCATTTTCATTTGTCTCAATATATTTATTGATTTCACTTGCAATTTCTTCTTTGACCACCGAATATTTAGGATGTGTTGTTCCATCTCTACACATTTGCAAATTTACTTTTTTCCTGTCTGTTATTTAATTCTACTTTCATTCCATTATGATCTGAGAAAGTGCTTTGTATAATTTCAATATTTTTATATATATATATTGAGAGCTGAATTGTGATCTAACATGTGGTCTGTCCAGGAGAAAGATCCATGGGCACTTGAGAAGGATGTATAATCCGCTGAGTTTAGATACAGTGTTCTGTATATGTCTGCTAAGTCTAACTTGTTTATCATATTGTTCAAGTTCTCTGGTTCCTTGTTGATCTTCTGTCTAGTTGTTCTATCTAATTATGTGATAGGGGTGTTGAAGTCTCTGGCGATTATTGTAGAAATGTTTATTTCTCACTTCAGTTTTGCCAGAGTTTGGCTCATATATTTTGGGGCACCCTGGTTAGGTGCATAGATATTTATGACTGTCATATCTTCCTGGAGGAACATCCCTTTTATTAATTTATAATGGCCTTCCATAACTCTTATCACATTTTTGCATTTAAAGTCTGTTTTCTCTGATATTAATATAGGTACCCCTGTACTTTTCTTTTTACTATTCGCATGGAGTACCTTTTCCCAACCTTGTACTTTCAACCGGTTTGTATCCCTAGGTCTGAGGTGAGTTTCTTGTAAGCAGCATATGGATGGCTCATGTTTTTTCATCCACTCTGTCAGCCTGTATCTTTTGATTGGGGAATTTAATCCATTCACATTCATTGATATTACTGAAATGCACTATTTATTTCCTCCATTGTATCTTTGGTTTTCATATGCCATCTTGTTTTTGTCTCCCTTTTTACTCTTTTGGTTATCCTGTCTGCTTTTCTTTCTTCTATACTCCCTTCCAAAGCTCTCTCTCCTGTTTTTTCTTTCAGGTTCTAAGGCTTCCTTTAATATTTCCTGCAAAGGTGGATTCTTTATTGCAAGCACTTTAGTTTCTGTTTGTTTGTGAATATTTTATACCCACCTTCATATTTGAAGGACAGTTTTGCTGGATAAAGATTTCTCGACTAGCAGTTTTTCTCGTTCAGTTTTCTAGTGGTATCATACCACTGTCTTCTCACATCCATGGTTTCTGAAGAGAAATCTGCACTAAGTCTTACTGGACATCCTTTGTACATGATCATTTGCTTCCCTCTTGCTGCTCTGAGAAATTTCTCTATATATTTTACATTTGACATTCTGAATAGTATGTGTCTTCTTGGCATAGGACTGCTTGGATTTATTCTCCTTGTGGTTTGGTGTGCTTCTTGGACATGTCAATTCATTTCTTTTGTGAGAGTTGGGAAATTTACAGCTATTATTTCCTCAAATACTCTTTCTGCCCCTTTTCCTTTCTCTTCCACTTCTGGACCTCCCATGACACATATGTTGTTTTGTTTTGTGTTGTCATTCAGCTCTCTGAGCCCCTGCTCAATTTTTTCCATTCTTTTCTCTCTTTGCTATTTTCTCTCTTCAGTTTTAGCTGCTCTGTCTTCTGAATAACGTATTCTTTCTTCTATCATTTCAAGTCTGCTGATGTATGCCTCAAATGTGTTTTTGACCTCACCTATTGTGTCTTTAATTCCCATGAATCCCATTACTTTTCTGTTCAGGAATTCACATTTTTCTTTGCATTCGCTCAATTTCTTCTTGATGTCATTTATCTTTTTAAATATATTGTCTTTCATCTCATTAATTTGATTTTGGAAATTTGTCCTCATCTCATTGATTAGTTCCTTCAAATTCTGCAGCTCTTCTGGGACTTTGATATATTCCTTTTCTTGAGCTATGTCTTCTATTTTCTTGGCATGGCTCATAATTTTTTGCTGGTGTTTCGGCATCTGGTTAGGTTGTATTTTAGTTAGATGCTCTATCTATTTCTCTTTTTTAGGGTTTTAGTGGCAGGAGGCTGTGAGTTACAACAGCTCTTTGATTTTTGGCTCAACCTTGATTGTTAGGATTGTCCTACTGATTGCTCAAAACTGGGCACTGGACCCACTAATTGGTTGTAAGTTCGTTTCCTAGGGCCTTGGGCAGGGAGGTTATAGAGGCCAGGAAAATTCTCTCCTACTTATTAATTTTCTTAAGTGCACTTCCTTGGTCTCCCAGGAGATGTTGCTCATTTGGCTGCTCTCAATTAAATGCCTGGTCAGAGTGTATTTGTTGTGACATAGCCCAGATCATTGCAGTAGAGCTTCCTGTGGGGGGGCTCAGATCCTTTTAATTCAAACTTTATGAGACAGTTCTCCAGTCTTCTTTGGTAACCCCCTCCTTTTTCCCAGCTAATAAATATTTACTCTCCCCTCTGAATCATCAATAGTCCCTGTTAGTAGCACAGGAGATTGGGAGGTTTGTATCTCTTTAGCCCCTTGCAGGCTGCAAGGCAAACAATGGTGCAACCTCACCTGGCCTGGAAGGGCTCTCAGGAGAGGGCAGACCAAACCTGCAGGGTCAAAAGCAGGGTCAACCCTAGGCCCTCTCTCCTCTCTCCTGTGGAGTCCTCAACAATTAGTCCAGGCTAGAAGAGAAGGAGGTTGCGAGTGTCAGATTTCTCCAGTCCTTCCTAGGATCCCAGGGCAATCTGCCATGTGGAAGGGTCCATAGGGCTCCGCAGCCCAAATTTGCGGGTCAGAACCTGAGTCAGCCTAAGGCTGTGTCCCTCTCTCTCCCATTTCTGGGTGTGGTACATCCCTGAAGCACCCTTTGTCTGTAGTCACAGGCCCAGAGGCCTGAAAATTCTAAAGAGTGTGGGGAAGGGTGCCAGCTGCAGCAACTGCTACTGGTTCCAACTCACTGTTCTGTCTCTGTCATTGTGATTTCCCTGTTTTGTCCGACACTCCTCTGGGTGGTGTGTAGACTGCACCTGCTGTCACACCCTTGATCTATTTTGAGGTGGGGTCACTCTGTTCTCTAACTATTTTTCTGGTGAAGAGATTCCCATGTCTTACTAGTGTGACATCTCCCTGGAAGTCGTGACTTTATTAGATTTTACTCATCTATAAAAGTATGTTTTTCAATTCTTCCTGAAGGGCTGATATGAATTAAATCTCAGGCCCTCTATGATCTCCACTGCTTTTGAGTGCACACTTCGGGTTGAATTTTTCCATTCTGTTGTAAATGTAATCAGTTCTTTGGAGAATAAAGTAGGGGCTTTCAGTTTTACAGCCTGCTTCTTGTGCACCCGACCACCCAGGCAAAATCTGTGTGCACTGGCTCTTTGGATTGGAATAATGGAACACTTCTGAAGTTTCACATCTGATTTTGGAGCTAAAATTTGGTGGATGAAGCACAGTATGTTGAGTTCTTCTTGGGACCATTCTAGGGAACAGTGTAATGGTGGTCAACACCCCATTTTCTCAATGATGGCCTCACCCAATACAGAGGCACTGCTTCATGAGTTCTCATTTCTCCCAGTCTTAGGAGACCCCTCCTGATCCATGTGACCTGGGTTAATGTCCTCGTTTGAGTCTTCTATGGATCCTGGAAAAGTATGTTCTTACTGACCCATTGCTGTGTGTGTAAGCCTTTTGTATGAAGGACCTTTTGGTTAGATTCAGATAAGGGACATTTTGATAAAGTCATTTTTTTGTTAGATTACTTTAGTTTAGTTAAGGGCCTCTGATTAGATTTCAGGCACCAGGATGGACCCCAATCATTGTGTTGAAGTCTTACATACATGGAACACAAAGAGAAAGATTGCTGCCATTTTTACCCTGCCATGTGGGGGAGGGCTCCAGCATCTCCTACAGCTGTGGAGAGACACAGAAACCTGAATGGCTGAGGGAGAAGCCATAGGTGGGAGTCATGAAGATGGTTGAGGCTGAATATATCCAGGCCA
The DNA here is from genome assembly GCA_026826555.1 of Tolypeutes matacus. NCBI lineage: Eukaryota > Metazoa > Chordata > Mammalia > Cingulata > Chlamyphoridae > Tolypeutes > Tolypeutes matacus. Next base: position 101,888 of record JAKSZT010054314.1, read on the forward strand.
GAGGCAGAGAGAGATGTGAGCAATTGTGTCTGATGGCCCACTGCTGAGCTCAGAGATAATGTGAGTTGGGAAGTGAAGGCAGAGGGAGACAGGCAGGCCCAACATTTTGCCTTGGCAGGAGTCCAGGAGCAGCTGACCCTTGCTAAGACAGCATTTTTAATGATGCCTTGATTTGGACATTTTGACAGCCTCAGAACTGTAAGCTTTAACCCTAATAAATTCCAATAAAAGCCAAATTATTTCTGGTGTTTTGCATTTGCAGTGCTTGGCAACTCAAACAGTTAGGGACACAGTGTTGGAGAGCTGCCCTGTTCCCAAATGGCAGTGTGATAATGCTGCCCAGTGAATACATCTGTAAACTGTGGGTGTCTCCAGACTAGGCAAGAATGAGTACTCGTAAGATGGCGGAGGAAGAGGTCTTGGCCAGGAAAGCCTACAAGACAGGGAGTCAGGCAGGGGAGTCACAAGGTTTGGGGACTAGAATAAAGTCACAGTTGCCCCAGTATGATGTAACTGCCTCAGGGAGTGGTGGGCCATGTGGACAGGGTCAGATAAAAGCATAGGTCCTGGGATCTGGTGCAGCAAAAGAGTCAGGGCACAGACAGGAAACTTCCTGCTCCTGCTCCTTTTGCCCTTCCCTCTTTCCCTTGGCCTCCAGTGTTGACCCTCTGAGGAGGCTGCTCTTACTGTATCCCTCCTGGGTCTCAGGCACAGACCCAGGACTCCTTTCAGTTGTACATTCACCTTCTCCAATCTTGTGGCAGCTAAAGTAAGAGTAATACCAATGAAAACTGTTGATGCCAGGAAGGAAATGTCAAAATTCACATTACAGCATTAGGTACAGCAATAAAATCACCAGAAGAAGAAACATTCAGCCAGTGAGCCTAATAATTAGTATGGGAATCCCAGAAAGTCCTGGGACCTAAGACAGACAAGAGTGAGGTCCCTTGGTCCCAAACTTTCTTTGGATCATTCCAAGCACTGTCTACCTCCACGTAAAATTACAACAGATGTCACCCAACGTGGGGCACGATTGTCTTTTCTCTGGATAAGTGCCATGGAAAAAAGGACTGCTGTGTCAGATGGTCCTTGCATTCTGTTGGTGAGTCAAATAATCTTGATCATCAGGGTAATGGGTAATCAGTCAAATCAGTTAAGGGAATATTCCCAAGTAATGAAAACCCTGTAAAAGAATACAGAGATATCTGTGATAACACTAAAGTTACTAGAACTCTTTTCTCTTGTACAGAAACATTGTATGTATGTATGTTTGTATAGACTTATTTCTGTTGCTCTTGAACCATTACAGTCAGATGAAAATGAAGATATTAAAATGGATACTGCAATTGTTAACACTGTAGCAGTACAAGCTAATGATAATTTTAATGAAAATGTATCTGAAAAAATTAATGAACAGGCAAAAATAGATAAACTCATGTCTAATAAAAAGAAAAAAAGATAAAGGGAGGTTATGGAACTTTTCCAGTGGTCGTTAAGCCGTCTGCTCCAAAAGATGATTTATTGTCTTTTAAACCAGTGTCTGTGCCTCCTGAGGTATCTACGAATCCATTCTTTACAACATTTGATGATCCTCCAAAAGTTTCTGTTTTTGTGCCAGCACCCTCCTCTTCAATTATGAAAATTATAGCACAGGGAAGTAGAGAAGGAAATTCAGAGGCTATGCAATTTTATTTTTACTTTTCCAGTAACAGTACCTCAAATTCTAGTAAATGCTAACAATCCCCAAGCTGGGTTACAATATGAGTATGCTCCTATTCATTTTTAAAGTTTCAAAAAATTTTAAAAAGTGTGCACTCAATATGGTGTAGGTTCTACTCATACTCAGAATTGGTGCAAGAAATGGCACAAGCAAACAGATTAATACACTGGAGTTGGAATTTGTTTGTCCAAACTATTCTTAATTCAGCAGAATTTTTACAATTTAAAACGTGGGGGAAGCGGCTGTGGCTCAATCAGTAGGGCTCCCGTTTACCATATGGGAGACCCCGGGTTCAGTTCCCGGGGCCTCCTGGTGAAGGCAAGCCCGCCCGCATGGCGTGGTTAGCTGACCCAGCGAGCACAAGCAGCAGGGGGGAATAAATGAATAAATAAATAAATAAATCTTAAAACAAACAAACAAACAAACAAACAAAAAAACGTGGTGGGCTGATGAAACTAATATTCGTACCACAATAAAATCAAAAGCAAAATCCACCAGTGACTATTACTCTTGGACATTAGGAGCAGGTCAATGGGCTGAAATACCTCGCCAAGCTCAATATGATAATATTGCCATTTTACAAGAGCAATTGTGCTGCCTAACTACCTCGTGATGAATCTCCACCCCAGGACAGTCTGTACATTCTTTTCCAAAAATTATTCAAGGAAATACTGAACCCTATGGTGAATTTGTAGCAATTCTGTTAGATGTAGTCAAGAAGACATTAACTCAATCTGATCTTAAAGGAATGCTTATTCTAATGTTGGCTTTTAATAATGCTAACAGTGAGTGTAAAAAGGCTTTATATCCAATAAAGGCAAATGGAATTATTTTCCAGGAATATATAAAAACATGCCAAAACATTGGGCCTAATACCTATAACATGAAACTTCTTGCAACTGCTCTAAAGGGATGTAGTACTGTTGTAAATAATTTAAATTGCTTTAAATGTGAGAAACCAGGTCATATGAAAAAAGATTGCAGAGCAAAATCTAGAGTAAGTGCTCCATTTAGCAGCAATAATAAATCAATACCAACTCGTGTGTGTCTGAAATGCAAAAATTGTTACACTGGGCCAAGGAATGCCATTCTAAATATCATAAAAATGTCAGTCTTATTAATAAGTCAGGAAAGTTCCAAGTGGGCTTGGCTAAAGGCCATCAGGGAAAAAATATGAACACATTTCCCAGCATTACTCAAATTTACCCAGTCAGGAATAGATCAGTTCACTCCAGCCTGTAATTGAAATTAAGGCAGTTACCAAAGCCAGTACAGATGTCAATCATTCCTCAGCTGACACTAAGTTTATTACTCCCTAACCTTAACAATAACCCTAAACCTAACCCTTAACCTAAACCTAACTAACCCTAACACTAACCTAACACTACCCTAACCTATAGTTAAACCTAACCATAAAACTAACTTACCCTAACCTTAACACTTACCCTAAAACTAACCTAAACTTAAGCCTAACCCTAACCCTTACCCTAGCACTAACAATAACCCTAACATAACCCTTACCTGAACCTTAACCCCAACCTGACTGTAACCCTAACCCTAACCCTAACCTAACTCTAAAGCTAACCCTAACCCTAACCCTAACCCTAACCCTAACCCTAACCCTAACCCTAACCCTAACCCTTTCCAAAATAGCTTCTTGTACCTTATTGTTTCCATAAACAGATCTTATCACTTTTAAAAGGAACACAATTTCTCAAAGTCGAACTCTGAAAGATAGCTTTTATTTCAAACTCACATATAAGTTGATCTTTTACCTAAATAAAGGTAAAATGTTAAAAATAGTAAAGTTCTTGTGATATAAGTTGAATGATGTATTTAAAACTGGTGTATAATTAAAAGAAATTTTCTAATTTTATAACAATTAAAGTTATATGAATAAAAATTTCATATGAATACTTTAAAACTGTATAAAATTCCTGAAAATTTAATAATGTTTCCATATAATATTAAATAAAAATATAATGTTATTAGTCATAATTTTTAGTTATAACTACAGTAAGAAAGCAGCCATTAAAGGCTGCTGGGGTAATGCATAACAGTAAAATATAGTAAAATAAAATAACACCCCTGCAGCATGGAGTGGTCCCAAATATTGCTAGTTTGTTGCAAAAAATTAATATCCAGTTATGTCACTATCACTTTGTTTTAAAACTTGCTAAAGCTTTCTTTAATAATTTCTTAAACAACTCAAGCCAGCCTACATTCCCCTTCCTGTAAAATAGCCAACAATAAATCAAGTTTATATTCAACACTGTAAGCAACAGCCCCAATTCTAATTATAATGTTAACAACAAAACCACTGCAAGTATTAAAATTACAAGTTAATGTGTTACCCCATAGCCTAATTAGGAAATATTAATTTGAATTACATGTGCATCAAACAATACAAAATAAAGAAATTGAAGTCATTCTATTCATGCTACTAAGAATTTTAAACATTTAAGAAATAAAAGTTTATACATTGGATGTCTGTTGTATAATCGAGTACAGTTATGAATTCTGCATAATAAACTTAAATACTAATCAAAACTTTAATACAATTCATTGCATAGTTTAGTAATTTAATAAATTGTATATTACAAGTAAATGTGTTTTATTAAATGTATATGTAAATCTCTTGTTTTGAGTTTTGACAATCCTGAAACTAAATGTATTTAAAAAACAAATCTGGCAAGTATTGTTCAAGCCTAAAATAAAGCATCATACAGAAAATTTTGTTAATCCACAAACCAATGCCTTTTCACATTTCAGGAAAAATATTGGAATTTAAAATAGTAAGCACAACAAGGAGGTTTTGTAAAAATTAAAAAAAAAATAAAGTTCATTTCAATGGTACCGTATTCCTCCCTGGGGGAGCTGGCCACTCTATCAGGGATTGATGCATAAACCTTAAAATGTAGTGACCAGAGAGTGTTTTGTTCCTTCCTGAGGAGGCTGACCCCTTCCTCAGGAATTAGCAAAATACTCAGAAGTTGGCCTCTATAGTATCAAATTCATTAATCCTAAACACAGTCAACCAAAACTCTACTATCAGTTGCTGCTTCAACACTTCCCAGCTAAAAGCTAAATATAGTTAAGTATATATAAGCTGCTCTATTTATCTGTCATTTTGGAACTTTGTTCAATATTGACTTAATCTTTTACTTAGTTATGTTATTTGCTTCTCACCCTAATTGCCAATATAACCTTATTAAACTAAACATATATTAACTTTTCTCTGGAATCTAGCCAGGACTCTAGGTAAAAAATAAGCCAAGTATATCAGTGTTTCCCCTGATTTAATAAGCCTGTGAATGTATGTATATTTATCATACAAAATTAACAGTTAAACCTCTATAAATGCTACAAAAACAAAAAAGGGGGAAATGTTGAGTTGCCAGCACAATTATACAAAGCATTATTTACAATCAATTTTTTAAGCCAGGGTTCAGAAGCATATACATCAGCAGCAGAACATTTCTTGCAAAAATCAGTCAATAATACAGAAGCAAATATTGGACAACTAGTTTCCTGAAAGCATGAAAATAATAATCAAGGCAATAAGGCAGAAGTTAAGTTAGGATATAGGGTCGAGGTTTTGCTCTTATCATTACAGATAAAGGAGACCAGCTTTGGGTCCTGTCCAGACATCTGAAAGCTAGACATAAACAAGCCAAAGAAGCTGACACAAAAGCAGAAAAGATGGTAACTTCTAAAAGGCAGAATGTCACTCTAACACAGTTATTCCTTCCTATGCTTACCTTGACAACCACAGCAGGAAGTAGTGCACTTTCACCTAATTATACATATTGGACTTATATTACTAATTCACCTCTTTTAGAATTGTTGACTTGGGGGGACAAATCCTACCCTGTTTATATTAATCAGTCTTTTCATTTTCCTGGGCTCATTGATTCTCACATTCCTCTAAAATCTGAGGAGGAAGGGAAATTTATTGAAAATTTAAACTTGCCTGTTCTTAAATGACCTAACTGCATAGGATCCGTCGATCTATGTATACAGCCCCAAAATCATAGTACAAAGTGATAAATCACATACATGCCATGTTTCATCTGAGATTGTTTTCTTTAATAATTCCTATAGAATTGTAAAGAATTGGGCCCTTATATTCATGCTTAAACCTAATGTAAACACAACCATAAGTTGAAAAATTAATAATTCAATAAAATCAACTACTGGCGGCTATCATTATTTTTAGAATTTAGGGACTGTCATAAGTATAAATACATCACTAAATTGGACTCATCAGGGAAGATTTATCCCACAACTATGGGACATTAAACTTAACAAAACTAAAAATTATTTGTGGAAATTATTTTTGGGAAGTAACCCAATTTTTGACTGGCAAGGCAGTAAAACTAATATAACTAGTTTAAAAAGAATATCCACTAAATTTCCTAAAGTTTGTATACGGGAACTGATTGTTTTTACAGTGTGAACAGTGAGCATTAACCAAACATGGTTTTTCTGCAGCAATTTCTCCATTTACACTTATGTATCAGAATCTGTTTTACAGGAGAGTTCTGCCGTGCTTGTCATAGGATGATGGCATCGTGGAATATAGCTTCTGGTTCTCATGAATCACTGCTGGTAGTCTTCCCCAGAGAGCCAAATCATTTGGCACTTTCTAAATCATTATTTGAAAAGAAGCAAACATTTAATTGGATTAATTATAGCTGCTGTATTAGGGGTTATAAATATTATTACAGCTGCTGCTGTGGCAGGAACTGCCCTACGTGAGAATGTCCAAACACAACAATATGTTAAAAATTGGCATCATAATGCTAGTGAGGTTTGGCATTGTCAGGCATATATAGATGAGCAAATTAATAATAGGCTTAATAACGTAGAGATACCTGTTACACAAATGGGAGATCAGGTATATAATCTAAATTTAAAACAAAGTTTGAAGTGTGATTGGAATGAAATTGCTTTTGTATCACTCCTCTCCCATACAATGATTCCCATTATGAATGGAAAAACATTAAACATCACTTATTGGGTCATCACACAAATTTATCTATAGAAATTACAGATTTGCAAAAAAGGATTTTGAGCATGTCTCTAAATCTACTTACTATGTTTCCAGATAGTGAAATTTGGCAATCAGTGACACATCAATTAAATAAAATAATCCCCTTACATTGGTGTAAATCAAACTCTGTACATGCTAAATTCGGTGTGGTAATCATTGGTGCTCTGCTACACTTAATTGTATTAGGAGGCTTTTGCAAAGCCCTGCTGTCCCACATTACTAGGGCTGAAAATGCCAGCCATGGAGAGGGGCCAAGATGGCATTAGTGTAGGAGGGCACACACTGCAAGCTCCCAGAGCAAGGCGGATTGTGGATGGGTTCCTGCTTGGGGGTCTGTGCTGTGCATGCATGGAATGAGAAGCTTGGGACATCTATCTGCATGGATCAATGGTGTGGACAGAACTGTAGAGATTTGTGAGTTTTAAGCCTGCCGGTGATGGCTGGCACTGATGGCTAAGCCCCATGGTTAGGGAGAAAAAAAAAGTAAAATGGCCGATTGGAGCCAGGAGCAGGGCTTGGCAACCAGCAGTCAGGACCTAGCAGGAGGGGGACTCTCTGAGGGGGGGCTCTGGTAAAAGGGCAAAAGAGTTTTATTTTCTGGGGATTTGGCTGCCTGGAGCCCCTTTGACATTGGGTGAACAGAACAGCCGGAGTGAATCTGCACCTGGTGAATGGGAGGGGTGATTCTTTTGGGGGGAGGGAGTTGATTTGCCTAGATGCCCAGGGATAAGCCCCAGGCCCCCACGGAGTCAGGAAGAGGGGACACTCTCCAACAGAGGGAGGGTTCTGTTGGAGGACAGGGAAGGGAATTTTTATTTTTATTTTTTTGCCATCGATCTGGTTGCCTGCACTGCCCCATAGCTTTGGGGAGCAGATAAGCCGACCTGAAGCAGCATCAGGCTGAAAGGATACGTGAATCTGCAGAGTCACCTGATTTACACAGAAACACGGTGATGCTGGTGCTGGTCTCCAGAAGGGGCGGGGTCGGCCATCTTTAGCACTCTGCACTGACTAACATCAGAGCTACACCTACCCTGGGGAGTCCAGGAAGTGGGACATGCTTGATTAATTTCTATGAGCCCAGATAGGGTCCCTTCCATAAGGGGGTTGGTCTAGAGGAAGAATTATTTTCGGTCCTGTATTTTGCTAAAAAAAAAAAAAAGTGAGAAGATCACTTCAATAAATGAAAAATAAATTCTTTTTAATTTAGTTTAATAGCTAAAAGCTGTTTCAGGACTTCCATGTAGAACCCTGTGGGGAAATTGATTGATAAACACAAGCGGGCAGAGAGGATCCACGTGACCCCTAGGGGAATCATTGACCCTCCTTAGCTCTGTTTGACTGCTTGCTTGTGTGGATCATTGGTTTTTCTCTGTTTACTTCTGGTCTCTTGCTTTTCTTTCCTCTTTCCACCCCCCCCTTTCTTTTTTCTTTCATTTCTTTTAAATTATGTGCTGCTAGCTTCTTGCTCCTTTGCTGTGCTTCTTCTTCAGTAAATTCCCACTCGCTGTCTACATTCATTTAGTATATCAAACTATCACTTATTCTTCCTTCATCTTTTTGCCTTCTTCTTTCTGTTGTGGCTCTTAGATAAAACATTTTTCATAGGCCCACATATTAAGGGTGTCAATTTCTATTCCATCGATTTTGTTTCCTTCTTTTTTTAAATTAGTATTAACTTTTCCCTTTCAGCCCTTTCTTTACTATTTCTCTCCTTCCTCATAATTTTAGCCTTCTAAATCACTATATATATATATTCCTCCATTTGTTTTCCCAGTCAATTGTAGGAACTCCACTTTTTTTCCTATTACTTTACACTGCCTAGACAAATTAAATATTCATCTCATTAAGTCTCATTTGACCCATCTTCTAACATTTATCAATATTACTATTATCCTTCTCCCTTCCTTACATCTTTTGATTCCTCTGGCCCTAATCTTTTGCTTTCAAGAGAACATAGAAACAAGCAAGGAAATAAAATAAGAAGAAAAGGTGCTAAAGAGAAAACTAAACTCACACACAGACCCACCAGCTAAATAAAACTCTAGAGCATAGAGAAAAGCTAATCAACTGAACAAACCCATAAAGATAATATGATGACCAGAGGGCAACAAAAAAATACAAATGACTGAGAAACAGGAAAATATGGACCAGTCCAATGAACAAAATACAAACCAGGAAGCGATGCAGAGCATCGAACAACTAATCAAAGCTATCCAAACAAATATCATGGACCAACTTAAAGAAGTGAAGGAAGAGATTAAGGATATAAAGAAGACACTGGGAGAACATACCAAAGAAATTGCAAACATTCCTAAAAAGGTAATGAAAATGATGGTGAACAGTGGCACAGTCCAAGAAATGGAAAAGATGCTGGTTCACATAAGTGTAGATTTGAACAGGCAGAGGAAAGAATTAGTGATATGGAAGGCAATACAGCTGAAATCAAAGAGATAGTAGAACAGATAGACAAAAAGATAGTAAAATCCAGTATGGATTCAGGGAATTAACCGATAAAACAAAACACACAAACATACACATTATGGGCATCCCAGAAGGAGAAGAGAAGGGAAAAGGAACAGAAGGAGTGCTGAAGGAAATAACAGCTGAAAACTTCCGAACCCTATTGAGAGATGGATGTGCAGATTCAGGAAGCACAGCACACTCTCAATAGTATAAATCCCAGCAGTCCAACTCCAAGACATATACTTGTCAAAATGTCCAATGGTCAAGACAAAGAGAAAATACTTAAGGCAGCAAGAGAAAAGAGAACCATCACATACAAGGGAAGCACAATAAGATTAAGTGCTGATTTCTCAGCTGAAATCATAGAGGCAAGAAGACAGTGGTATGACATAGTCAAAATACTAAAAGAAAAAATCTTCAGGCTATGAATTCTCTATCAAGCAAAACTGGCATCCAAAAATGATGGAGAGTTCAAAATATTCACAGATAAACAGAAATTAAGAGAGTATGTCAAGAAGAAACCAGCACTTCAAGAAATACTAAAGGAATCTCTACCAGTTGAAAGGAAAAAAGAAGGGAGAGAGAGCTGGAGGAGAGTTTAAAAACAACTGAAAAGTCAAAAAGAGAAACAAAACAACATACGACATACTTTGATCCAAAGAAAAAATGGCTGAATGTAGATATTTGTTACGAGTAATAACACTGAATATAAATGGATTAAATTCACCCATCAAAAGACACAGATTGGCAAAATGGATAAGAAAATATGATCTATCTATATGCTGTCTACAAGAAACCCACCTTTGACCCAGGGATTCAAGGAGGCTGAAAGTGAATGGCTGGAAAACCATTTTACAAGCTAACAATAGTCAAATAAAAGGGCAGGAGTAGCTATTCAAATATCAGACAAAATAGACTTTAAGTGCAAATCTATTGTAAGAGACAAAGATGGACACTACATATTAGTAAAAGGAGTAATCTCTCAAGAAGAGAGAACAATCATCAACATTTACGCACCTAATCGAGGTGCTTCAAAATACGTGTGGCAAACTCTGGAAAAACGAAGAGGAGAAATACATGCCTCTACAATTATAGCAGGGGGCTTCAACACACCACTGTCATCATTAGACAGAACATCTAGTCAGAGAATCAATAAAGAAACAAAGGCACTCAACAATACATTAGAAGACTTGGACTCAATAGACATATACAGAACACTACACACAAATAGAGCGGGATTTACATTCTTCTTGAGTGCACATGGAACATACTCCAAAATACAGTACATGCTAGGCCACAGAAAAACTCTCAATGAATTCAGAAAGATTGAGATTATACAAAGTAATTTCTCTGGCCACAACAGAATGAAATTGGAAATCACTAAGGGCCAGAGAAACAGGTTAGGCACAAGGATATGGAAGTTAAACAACACACTCTTAAACAAACAGTGGGTCAAAGAGGAAATCTCAAAAGAAAGCAGTAACTATCTTGAAACTAATGAAAACGACAACACAACATATCAAAACCTATGGGATGCAGCGAAAGCAATCCTGAGAGGGAAGTTCATAGCCATAAATTCATATATTAAAAAAGAAGAAAGAACTAAAATTGAAGACCTAACTGCATACTTGGAGGAATTGGAGAAACAACAACAAACTAAACCTAAAGGAAGTAGAAAGAAGGAAATAACAAAGATTAGAGCAGAACTAAATGAAATAGAGAATAAGAAAGCACTGGAAACAATAAACAAACCCAAAAGCTGTTTCTTTGAGAATATCAATAAAATTGACAAATCCTTAGCCAGACTAACAAAGAAAAAGAGAGAACAGATACAAATATATAAAATAAGGAATGAGCAAGGGGATATCACTACTGACCCCACAGAAATAAAGAGTA
>JAKSZT010054314.1:113425-133772 GCA_026826555.1 Tolypeutes matacus
TTTCTAGAAACCCACAAACAGCCGACATCGATGAAAGAAGAAATAGATGAAGTCAACAGTCCAATTACAAGTAAAAGTTAGACTCAGTCATCAAAACTCTCCCAACTAAGAAGAGCCCAGGACCAGAGGTCTTCACAGCTGAATTCTACCAAACATTAAGGAAAGAGATAACACCAATTTTACTTAAGCTCTTCCAAAAAATAGAAGAAGAATGAATATTGCCTAACTCATTCAATGATGTCAACATTACCCAAATACCAAAACCAAATAAAGATACCACAAGAAAGGAAAATTACAGACCAATTTCTCTAATGATCCAAGATGCTAAAATCCTCAACAAAATACTTGCTAATTGCATTCAACAACGTATCAAAAGGATAATATACCATGACCAAGTGGGTTACATCCCGGGTATGCAAGGATGGTTCAATATAAGAAAATCAATCAATGTAATACACCACATAAACAGATTGAAAGAAAAAAAATCACATGATCATCTCTATAGATGCAGAAAAAGCATTTGACAAAATACAGTACTCTTTCCTCATAAAAAGACTACAAAAGATAGGAATAGATTGAAACTTTCTGAATATGATAAAGGGTATATATGAAAAACCCAAAGCTAACATCATTTTCAATGGTGAAATCCTAAAAGCCTTTCCTCTGAGATCGGGAACTAGACAAGGATGCCCACTATCACCATTTCTATTTAACATTGTCTTAGAAGTACTTGTACAAACACTGAGACAAGAAAAGGACATAAAAAGCATCCAGATTGGAAAAGAAGAAGTAAAAATTTCATTTGCAGATGACATGATCCTATACATAGAAAGCCCTGAGAAATCTCCAGCAAGGCTTCTAGAACTTGTAAAGGTGTTCAGTAACGTTGCAGGCTATAAGATCAATGCCCCCAAATCAGTAGCATTTCTATACACCAATAACGAGCAAACTGAAGAGGAAATCAGGGAAAAAATACCATTTACAATATTAACTAAAAGAATCAAATACCTAGGAATAAATTTAACTAAAGATGTAAAGGACTTATATACAGAAAACTACACAACACTGTTAAAGGAAATCAAAGAAGACTTAAATAAATGGAAAAATATTCCCTGTTCATGGATAGGAAGATAAACATCATCAAGATGTCTATCCTACCCAAACTTACCTACAGATTTAATACAATCCCAATAAAACTCAACACTATATTTTTGAAGGAACTGGAAAAACTAACCACAAAATATATTTGGAGAGGCAAGAGGCCCCGAATTACCAAAGAAATATTGAATAAGAAAAATGATATTGGGGGTATCACACTACCTGACTTTAAAACATTCTACAAAGCTACAGTGATCAAAACTGCGTGGTATTGGCACAAGGATAGACCTACTGACCAATGGAACCGGATTGAGAGTTCTGATATAGATCCTCTCATATATCTGATATTTGACAAGGCCATGAAGCCCCCTTATTTGGGAGAGAATGGCCTCTATGACAAGTGGTTCTTGGAGAACTGGATATCTATATCCAAAAGAATGAGAGAAGAATACCATTTCACACCTTTTACAAAAATCAACTCAAGATGGATCAAAGATCTAAATATAAGAGCCAAAACCATAAAGACCTTGGAAGATAATGTAGGGAAGCATCTACAGGACATTGTAATAGGAAATGGTTTCATGAACTTCACAGCCAAAGCACGAGCAGCAAGAGAAAAAATTGATAAATGGGATCTCATCAAAATTAAAAACTTCTGCACCTCAAAGGATGTTATTAAGAAAATAAAAAGGCAGCCTACCCTAAGGGAGAAAGTATTTGGCAACCATATATCTGATAGGAGCCTAATATCCTGCATATATAAAGAAATCCTACACCTTGAAAATAAAAAGACAAACAACCCATTTAAAAAATGGGCAAGTGACCTGAAAAGACACTTCTCCAAGGAAGAAATACAAATGGCTGAAAAGCACATGAAAAAATGTTCAACATCACTTGCTATCAGGGAAATGCAAATCAAAACTACAATGAGATACCATCTTACACCTATCAGAATGGCAGCTATTAAAAAAACAGTAGACACCAAATGTTGGAGAGGATATCAGGAATACGAACACTCATCGACTGCCGGTGGGACTGTGGTATGTTCCAGCCACTGTGGAGGACTGTTTGGCGATTCCTCAGAAAACTAACAATAGATCTTCCGTATGATCCAGCAATTCCATTGCTGGATATATACCCAGAAGAACTGAAAGCAAAGACACAAACAGATATATACTCACCAATGTTCATAGCAGCATTGCTCACCATTGCCAAAAGTTGGAATCAGCCCTGGAGCCCATCAACAGACGAATGGGTAAGCAAAATGTGGTACATTCATACAATGGAATATTACTTAGCTGTAAGAAGAAATAAGGTGCTAACACATGGAATAACGTGGATGAATCTTGAAGACCTTATGTTGAGTGAAGCAAGCCAGGCATTGAAGGATAAACAGTATATGACCTCACTGATTGGAATTGAGGAAAGTGAGCAGTCTCTGAGAACCATTGTCTGAAAGAGATGTTAACAAGGAACAATAAGAGAAGAATAGGCTTTGAGCCATCACCCATATGGACATAATCTATGGTAAAGGGATAGAGTATAGTTGCATATTGAAAGATAGGCCAGATCGGTAGTGATATTACTGGGTTTGGTGGTGCTATGTTCACAGGTGGGTAGATTAGGAAGGGCAGGTTCAAATATCCAGGGCATGTAACTATGAATCTTGACATTCCATGAGTCAAGGCAGAGGAGTCACATATGCCCCAGTGGGGTGGGGAGGAAGGAATAGTTAAGATCTAATGGGGTATTTAGTGGTCATGGGAAGGGTTTTTCATTACATTACAGTAATGGACACAGGACATGGTAAATATCTTCATACCTTATTAAACTGTATCATCTAAATTGTAAACTATACTGTATATCATTGACAATGTTTACTTACTATATTTTGCTATCTGTATAACAGTTACAACAATGCTAACATCCAAAAATAAATGGGAGGTTTTAATATGGGGTGGGGAAGGGGGAGTGGTTTGGTATCTGGGAGTATCTGGTACTCCGTGTTTGACTTTGCTGTGACCTAAAACTTCACTGAAAATTAAAGGAAAATTTGGGAGACAATGGGGATTGAGAGGGGGAAGGTATCATGGCACACCAGACATCTGATAACACAGTGATAAAAGGAAAAAAGAAAATATATATTTTTTATTTTTTAAAAAAAGGCATTTCTTTTGCTTTTTCCCCATTTTTTGAATGTCCCAATCTCCTAATTATATTTTGTTTTGTTTTGTTTTTTGTTTGATTGGTTTTTTTCCCTGAGTTTCCTTATGTTTGTCTCTTGCATGTAAGCTTATCATTGTTGTTTCTTTTTCCTATTAAGTGAATTTCATTATTTTATAGACTACATGTTCATGGAAGATTTGGATCACAGAAGGGTTACAATGGGTACTGCAGGGGATTATTGGTGGGGAGTGTCTGGAAGGGAGATTCATGGGAGTTAGTTCACCCAAATATACATAAAAGATATACAAAATTGTTCAAAAGATCAAAACATGGGGCATGGTCACGATGGGTGGACAATCACACAACAAATGAGGGAACCTGAATTCCTAGCCTGGAGAGCTCTGCCACATTCTCGGGAGCAGCAACAGTCCTCTGAGTCCAGGGAAGTGTCTGTCAAAAGAGGATGACCCACTGACGAGTTCTTTTTATTGATGACTAACCTTATGAGTCTTTGCTCTTGTAACTGAAACTTAGCTTATGTTATGGGGTGCCTAAGGGTTGCCACCTGAGAGCCTCCTTGTTGCTCAAATGTGGCGTCTCTCTAAGCCAAACTCAGTATATTGAATGCATTACCTTCCCCCCAACGTGGGACATGACTCCCAGGATGAGCCTCCCTGGCAATGAGGGATTAATACCTAGTGCCAATTGGCAAGACAACTGGAAAAAGACCTTGAATAAAAGGGGGAAAAGGTAAAGACAAATGAGTTCAAGTAGCTAAGAGACTTCAAAGAAAGTCGGGAGATCATCCAAGAGGTAATGCTTATGCAGACCTCAGTAGGAGCTCAAAGAACATCAAAGTGCATAGCACCCCACACAGAGGGGCTCTTGAGAGTTCTGGAGACACCTAGGTCCTATATAAGAGGGGATAGCCCCAGAGACTGATGCATTATCAGTGGGCACTATTTTGGAATCTGTACTCCTGAGAGTGACAGAATTGGACTCAAATAAGTCATCCCTGCACATGGTTCATCAGTCCCTTCTATTCAAACCTATATGTGATGTTGGAGTTTTTAGGTATACTTCCAGAGACTGGAGCCTCCAGTCTACCTATGTGCCAGGTGTGTGTGGAATCTCGGTGGAGCTGCAACTCCTACCCTACAGATCAATGGACTCATCCAAGTCATCTGGTGAGGAGACAACAATGGGCAATGCCCAGCCCAGGGAATGGAGAGGGCCTGCATCTGCAGGCAGGATCATCCCACCCACCTTATCCATGGGATATAAGCCCTCTCTCACTTGGAGGTGGAGTGGACATCACCATCCCTGTCCCCTCAGGATTGGGGGAAGAAATATGGACTAGAGTGGACTTGATGGTATTCTGTTGTACATATGGTGATTCTAGCAATGGAAGAAATTATAACAGTGAGGTGGAGCCAGTGGCCACTGGACACTTTTGGGGCAGGGAGGGGATGTGAGGTTGAAATACAGGGGATTTTTGGGATTTGGAGGTTGTCCTGAGTGCCATTGTAGCAATGGATGTAGGCCATTTTAAATCAGCACACACCATTTAGAACTGTGTGGGAGAGTGTGTGGTCTACGATGTGAACTGTGGTCTATGGTTGATGGCAAGGCCCCAGGATATGTAAGTCCATTGAGGGTGATGGGCCATACTTCTGGGAAATGTTTGTGTGGGATGTGGTGGGAGGTGTGGGAGGTTGGGAACATGAGAATCTGGGTAGGTTCCATGTAATATTTTAGGTAATCTGAGCACCTCTTAAAAATATATATCTATATAACATTTTTGTAAGCAAATGCACATATATGCATATATATTTATATATCATTTTAAAAATATTGGTATATATTGTGAAAATTTTGATTTTTACCCACAATAAAAAATAAATGAATAAAAAAAAAATGCCAGCCATGCCAATAACTTGATTGTGCTGAAAACCCTTGACTCTCAAACCCTGTCCATGGAGCTTGGCTGGTGGTCAGTGATGGGTAAGACCCTCAGAGGAGGGCAAACGAAGACAGCCACATTCACCCTGGACAAAAAAAACAAAAAAGTTGGAATTGTTGGAAAAGATGCTGAGAGCCAGGGCGTAAAGGGTTAAGAATTTAAAAATCATGCTTGCTATCAGAGAAACATTATTAAATATCTCCAAGGACACTGCATACTGCAGACATCAGTGTAAGGATGCAGAACAGAATGAACACAACACTAAGATGTTATGGTCTGGATTCCCAAGAAAGGTTGTCTGGGAGCACAGAAACAGGCAGCACTCTCATGTATCAAGCTGAGAAATTAGTGAAGGATGCCCTACTTTTGTTATCAGCTTTGTAGTATGAAAAGCAGCTTCAGCCTAAATAAACTTGTCTGCATTCCACATGGAGTGAGGTCCCCTCCTCCCAAACTTTCTTTGGATCATTCCCAGCACCATCTAACTCCATGTTGAATTACAACATTCCCTCAAAGTGAAGTTACATTCATAGAAGTGTTATTTTGAGGAAACAATGCTTGCGGTCACAGAAAATATTTTCCCAACTTTCTTACATTCTCTGCCTTCATCTTATGTCTGTACTGTTGTGGAAGTTGATATACCTTCACTCACAAGCCTTTTGATATGTGGTTCTTTCTGCTTCTAAATGTCCTATGCTTCTTCATAGTTTGTGGGGTTCAGCAAAAGCAGTATTTAGAGGGAATTTTATAGCATTGAATGCATTCATTAAAAAGAGGAAAGATCCAATATCACTCATCTAAGCATCCAATTTGGGAAGCACAAAAATATCTCCTTTTTATTTATTCTATCATTCATGGCTCTTCTTGCTTCAAATGAGCATCACATTGGTGACTTCATGATGAGGAAATGGGGAATTGATACAGCACTTGATTTATGATGGGGACAAAACAACAGCACATAACTCAACCATGGAACATTAAGGTTTCTGAAGGATAAGAAAAGTACAGCTTCCAAAGATGCATGAGTAAGGTGGCCCCAGAACAAATTCCAAAATGGCAACCCAGGGAATCCTGAATACTTTGTTTTCACTGACTATTTTTGTTCAAATATTTTTTCTTCTATTTATTTGGATAAGATGCACTATTCTATTTAATATTCTTTAAAGTTTACTAGGGAAATTATAACACTTTTTCTTTCCTTTCCAAATCTGCACTTATTTATTATTGACTGGCCAAGTAACATATTTTAAAACATTTTATATCCTATATTAGTCAGCCAAACATGTTCTAATGCAAAATACCAGAAATCTCTGGGACTTTATAAAGGGAATTTATTTGAGGTAGAATCTTACAGTTACCAGGCCATAAAGCATAGGTTTCTTCCTTCACCAAAGTCCATTACCCCATCTTGGAGCAAGACAGCTGCTGAAATTTGCCATGATTCAGGCTTCTTGGGTTCCTATCTCCCCAGGGCTGCATTTCTCTCTGGGCTCAGCTTCTCTGTTTCCTCCACATGGTCAGCTGTAGACTCTGAGGCTCCCTAAGCTTTGTCTATCTCCACAAGCAGCTGTGAACAGTCAGTTGAAATGCTTGTCTCTTTTCTGCATGGCCTTCTGTCCTTGCTCATCACAACTCCAACATCAAAAATACTCCAACTCTGTTCTTTGCCATGTCTTTTTATATTTGAGGCCCCACACACCAAGTGGTGGGACCCAACACCCTACAGACTGTAGCCCAGTCAACGCCCTTACCATAACTTAATCATGCCCAGATTAACAGACCAGTTTACAAGCATAATCCAACATCTATTTTTGGAATTCATAATTACATCAAATTCCCCAACAGTTACATTCCACCCTCTGAATTCCAAAAATACATTACAATTCTCAAAAAAACTTAAAGCAGTAACAATTCAAGTACAAAATCATATCATAGGCATTTTTAAAAATACAGTTTTTCTTCAGGCAAAATTCCATCTGCTGTAGACCTCTGAAACTTACAAAACCATTTAACTGCTTCCAATACAGAAATGGAAAGACAAAGGACAAACATTTTCATTACCATAAGGAGAAATTGGGATGTTGAACATGAGCCATCAATCCTCTACAGTTCAGTAAACCTGCAGGTCATCCTCGATTAAATTTCAAAGTCTGAGAGTCATTCTTAAGGTGATGGTTTCTTCTCCTTGGGGCCACATGGGAACCCACCCTTCCCAAAGGCTTTCCCAATGGCCATTTTAGTGGTTCCACCCTCATCAAGCATCTGGGTGTTTACCAAGCTCCAGACCTCACCCTCCAGGTGTGTTGGGGTGATTGCCACAACTTACCCAATCTTTGTGTTAGAGTCTTAGCCCCTAGAACAGTGAGGTGAAGACAACATTCCCCCTAACCTTTATAATACAGGACCAACCCTCTCAGAGCAATGACTTGACCACCTGGCCTTCCCTAACCTTTGGCATACAGGTTCAACCCTCTCTGAGCAATGGGTTGACCACCTGCCATTCTCTAATCCATGAGGGAAGGCACACCTGTCTCAGACCTATGGGGTGTTGATCTTATTTGCCATAATCTTTGAGGAATGTTCTCCACCCTTTCTGCACACTGGGTGACAAAACTCTTCCTGAACATCGGGTGGGGACATCCACCCTCTTCACTGCTGGGGAAAACTCACACATGGGTGGGGCTCTTTTCTTGGCCCAAGGAGATGTCTTAAGTCCAGATCTCTGCTTCCATGGAGTTCTTCTTAAAGCTGATTCTCCTTCAATCTCTCCTTTCCATGTTCTCTTTTGTCCAAGCCAATAGTGGTTTTCTTCATACAGCTCTCTCAAAAACTTTGTTGGTTTAGCATGCAGAAAGCAGGGGTCCCAGTCAGCAGACAATAAGACTTTCCACAAGTCTTTCCAAGATAACTGCCTCTTCAATTCTGATTTACAAGTTCCAAGTTTAGTAAAGTCTTCAAATGGGGCATATTCATGTGAGAACTTAATTTCCAGAAACTTGGAAGTTCCAAAATCAGTTTCTGTTTTCTTTGTGCCCAAAAGTTCAGTGTTTAATGTATTACGCTCATCTAGTATTTTGCTATAAGCTTCAATGAGAATCCAAGACACATTCTCTGAGTTTACCTTGGAAAGTTCTTCAGGTAAATGCTCCAGTTCACTATTTTCAAATTCTATCTTCCACATAACACCAACAGTTTATCTTGCCAAGTTCTCTGCAACTTTAAAACATGGATCACCTTTCCTCCAGTTTCCAATGATAGTTTCATCATTTATTTCTAAGGCATCATAGAAAGTCTCTTTAGCATCCATATAACTATCAACAGTCTCTTCAAAGTGATCTAGGCCTTTTTCATCAAGCATTTGACAATTCCTCCAAAGAACACCCCTTACCCATTTATAAAACTGTTCAAAACATTTTGGTATTTACTAAAGCACTACCCCACTCCCGGTACCAAATTCTGTATTAGTCAGTGAAAGGGGTGCTAATATGAAATGCCAAAAATGGGTTGGTCTTTATAAAGGGTATTAATTTGGGGTAGAAGTCCACAGATACAAGGCCATAAAACATTAATTTTCTTCTCACCAAAGTTCATTGCAACGTGTTGGAGCAAGACAGCTGCCAGCATTTGCCATGGTTCAGGCTTCTTGTGTTCCTCTCTTCCCAGGGTTGCGTTTCTCTCTGAACTTAGCATTTCTGGTTCCTCCACAAGGTCAGCTGTAGACTATCAGATGAATGGCTCGCTCTTTTTTCTTCTGGGGCCTTTTCTCCATCAAAACTGCTTCTCAAAAACTGCTTCAACTCTGTTCTTGCCTTGCCTTTTATACTCAATTATTGACCCACCAAGGGGTGGGACTCAATGCCCTACTGAAGTGGCCCAGTCAATTCCCTAATCATAACTCAATCACGCCCAGATTAACAGATCAGTTTACTAGCATGATCCAATTATATTTTTGGAATTCATAATTACATCAATTTCCCCAATGGTTACAGCTCCTATGCCCTTGTTTTCACTTAAAACCACTGTCAAAACACCACTTTTACCTAACGCTATGCCAATGCAATGGTTTCTTCACTATTGAAATCTAAGTAAGATTTGTGTTTCATTTGATGCTTTGCATGGGTTTTCATTTACAATAACCTTAAAAACATTGATTTCCCTAATACTCTGTGAATGCAGGATATACTTCATCTGTCAAAGGTAAGTAAGATACATTTTCCAGGCTGCTATGAACTTGCTTTCACTCAGAATGTCAAAATCCTGCTTATACCTAAACCTGCTTATGCCAATGCAGAGATTCTTCAGTTTTGTAAAGTAAATAAGATTCTTCTTTACTCTTCTGCTATGGTCTTGTTTACACTTACAATCACTGTCAAAATTCACCTTTTTCTTTCACTTACAACAAAGGTCAAAACACTGCTTTTTCTATGTGAATGTGGTAGTTCCTTCACTTGTTAGATCTATTTAAGATTCTAGTTTCTTTTGCTGCTGTGCATGTGTTTTCACTTACACTCAACTTCAAAGCACTGCTTTTCCCTATCACTCAGTGAATGCTGTCGGTTCTTCAGTTTAGAGAGCCAATAAATTAACTTGTTTCATTGGCTCCTTTGCATGTGTTCTCACATACAATGAACTTCAAGACACTGGTTTCACCTAACTCTCTGTGAAAGCATGAGGTACTTCATCTTTGAAAAGTAAGTAAGATACTTATTTCCCTTGCTGCTATGCACTTGCTTTTACTCACAATGGCAGGACCCTGCTTTTACCTAGTGCTATGCCAATGCAGAGGCACTTCACTTTTGTAAAGTAAATAAGACCCTTCTTTCCGTGGCTGCTATGCACTTCTTTTCACTTACAACCAATGCCAAAACACTGCTTTCTCTATGCCGATGCTGCAGTTTCTTCACTTTGGAAATCTAAGTAAGTTTCTAGTTTCTTTGACTGCTAAGCACATGTTTTCACTTACAATCAACTTCAAAGCACTGTGTTTCCCTGATGCCCAGTGAACACAGTGGGTTCTTCAGTTTAGAGAACCAATAAAGAAACTTGTTTCATTGGCTGCTTTGCACGTGTTTTCATTTACAATCATCTTCAAGTCCTTAGTTTCACCTAACTCTCTGTGAATGCAGGAGGTACTTAAAGTTTGAAAGGTAAGTAAGATACTTGTTTATTTGACTGATATCCACTTGATTTCACTCACAATCAATGTCAAAGCACTGCTTTTACATAATGCTATGACAATGCAGTGGTTTCTTCAGTTTTCAAACCTAAGCAGGATACTCATTTCATTCATACCCATGCCCTTGCTTGGAGTTACAATCGACTTCAAAGTCCAGGTTTTAACCTAAAGCTTTTTGAAACCAGGAAGTTCCTTACCTTTGCAAATTAAGAAAGATACTTGTTTCCTTGGCTGCTATGAAAATGTTTTCATTTAAAGCCAATGTCAAAAAACTGCATTTACCTAAATCTATGCCAAAGCAGTAGTTTTTCAATTTTGAAATCTAAGTACTATGCATGTGTTTTCCCTTACAATCACCTTCAGAACACTGGTGTTACTAACACTCTGTGAATGCACAAGTTACTTCATCTTTGTAAGGTAATTAAGATGCTTGTTACCCTGGCTGCTATGAACTTGCTTTCACTCACAATGTCAAACACTGCTCTTACCTCATGCTCTGCTAATGTAGAGATTCTTCACTTTTGTAAAGTAAATGAGATACTTCTTTACTTGGACCTTATGCCCTTATTTTCAATTACAGACATGTCAAAGCACTGCTTTTCTATGCCAATCCTGCAGTTTCTTCACTCTTGAAATCTAAGTAAGATTGTAGTTTCCTTTGCTGCTATGCACGTGTTTTCACGTATAATCAACTTCAAAGAACTGCTTCTTCCTAATGCTTGGTGAATGGAATCCGTTTTTTCAGTCCACAGAAGCAATACGTAAACTTGTTTCATTGGCTGCTTTGCATGTGTTTTTACTTACATTTAACTTCAAGACACTGGTTTCACCTAACAATCTGAAAGCAGGGGGTACATCAAGTTTGAAAGGTAAGTAAGATACTTGTGTTTTTGGCTACTATACACTTGCTTTCACACACCATCAATGTCAAAACACTGTTTTTATGTAATGCTATGCCAATTCAGTGGTTTCTTCAATTTTTTAAACAAAGCAGGATACTCATTTCATTAGCACGTATGCATTTCTTGGAGTTACAATCAACTTCAAAATCCTGGTTTTAACCTTCAGCTCTGTGATACCAGAAGGTTCTTCACATTTGTAAAGTAAGAATGATACTTGTTTCCTTGGCTGCTGTGCCCTTGTCTTCACTTACAACCAATGTCAAAACACTGTTTTTACCTAACGCTGTGCCAATGCAGTAGTTTCTTCACTTTTGAAATCTCAGTAAGATTTGTATTCCATTTGCTGTTATGCATGTGTTTTCCCTTACAATCACCTTCAAAACACTGGTTTTACCTAACACTCTGTGAATACCGGAGGTATGTCATCTTTGAAAAGTAAATAAGATACTTGTTTCCTTGGCTGCTGTGCACTTGCTTACATTCACAATGTCAAAACCCTGTTTTCACCTAATGCTCTGCAAATGCATTGGTGGTAAAGCAAATAAGATACTTCTTTCCTTCATTGCTATGCATTGGTTTTCACTTACAACCTATGTCAATACACTACGTTTAATGTACCAATGGTGCGATTTCTTCACATTTGAAATCTAAGTACAATTCTAGTTTTTCTGCTACAATGCATGTGTTTTCACTTACAATCAACTTTAAAGCACTACTTTTCAGAGTGCTCTGGGAATACAGTCGGTTCTTCAGTTTAGAAAACCAGTAAGAAACTTGTTTCATTCTCTGCTTTGCAAGTGTTTTCAGTTACAATCAACTTCAAGACTCTGGTTTCACCTCAGTCTCTGAGAATGTAGGAGGTACTTCAATTTGGAAAGGTAAGTAAGATACTTGTTTGTTTCACTGCTATGCATTTGCTTTCGCTCACAATCAATGACAATACACTGCTTTTACCTAATGCTATGCCAATGCTGTGGTTCCTCCAGTTTTAAAAACTAAGCAATGTACTCATTTTATTGGCAGCTATGCACTTGCTCAGTGTTAAAATCACCTTCAAAACCCGTTTTTTAATCTAAAGCTCTGTGAATCCAAAATATTCTTCACGTTTATAAAGTAAGAAAGATACTTGTTTCCTTGCCTGCTATGCCCTGGCCTTCACTTGCACCCAATGTCAAAACACCATTTTTACCTAACACTATTCCAATGCAGTAGTTTCTTCACTTTTGAAATCTCAATAAGATTTGTATTTCATTTGCTGCTATGCATGTGTTTTCCCTTACAATCACCTTCAAAACACTGGTTTTACTTAACACTCTGTGAATATGGGAGGTACTTCATCTTTGAAAAGAAGTAAGATACTTGTCTCCTCCACTGCTATGCACTTGTTTTCACTCAAAATGTCAAAACCCTGCTTTCACCTAATGCTCTGCCAATGCAGACTCTTCATTTTTGTAAAGTAAATAAGATACTTCTTTCCTTCGCTGTTAGGCACTGGTTTTCAATTACAACCATTGTCAAAACACTGCTTTTTTTCTATGTGAATGCTGCACTTCCTACCCTTTTGAAATCTATGTATGATTCTAGTTTCTTTTGCTGCTCTGCATGGTTTTTCACTGACACTCAGCCTCAAAGCACTACTTTTCCTTAATGCTCGGTGGTTGCAGTCACGTCTTCACTTTAGAGAACCACTCTAGAAACTTGTTTCATTGATGCTTAGCACGTGTTTTCACTTACAATGAACTTCAAGACACTGGTGTCACCTATCTCTCTGTGAATGCAGGAGGTACTTCACGTTTTTAAGGTAAGTAAGATACTAGCTTTTTTGGCTTCTATGCACTTGCTTTCACTCACAATCAATGTGAAATACTGATTTTACCTAATGTTATGTCAATGCAGTGGTTTCTTCAGTTTTCAAAACTAACAGGATACTCATTTCATTGGCATCTATGTACTTGTGTGGAGTTACAATGAGCTTCAAAATCCTGATTTTAACATGAAGCTCTGCGAATCCAGGTGGTTTTCACATTTGTAAAGTAAGGAAGATAATTCTTTCTTTGGCTTCTATACCTTGTTTTCACTTACAACCAATGTCAAAACACTGATTTTACCTAACAACATGCCAATGCAGTAGTTCCTTCACTTTAGAAATCTAAGTAAGATTTGTGTTTAATTTCCTATTATGCATATGTTTTCACTTACAATCACCTTCAAAACACTGGTTTTACCTAATACTCAATGAATACTTTAGGTATTACAACTTTGAAAGTTAAGTAACATCCTCGTTACACATGCTGCTGTGCACTAGCTTTCACTCCCAATGTCAAAAGCCTGCTTTTACCTAATGCTATGCCAATGCAGTGATTCTTCAGTTTTCAAATTTATGCAGGATACTCATTTCATTGGTAGCTATGCACTTCTTGGAATTACAATCAACTTCATACTCCTGGTTTTAACCAAAAGTTCTGTGAATCCTGAAGGGTCTTCATGTTTGTAAAGTAAACATACTTGTTTCCTTGGCTGCTCTGCCCTTATTTTCACTAACAACCAATGTCAAAACACTGTTTTTTTTCTATGCCAATGCTGCAGTGCCTTCAATTTTGAAATCTAAGTAAGTTTCTAGTTTCTTTGGCTGCTAAGCATGTGTTTTCACTTACAATCAACTTCAAAGCTCTGCTTTTCTGAGTGCTTGGAGAATGCAGTAGTTTCTTCAATTTAGAAAACCAATAATGAAACTTATTTCATTCTCTGCTTTGCAAGTGTTTTCACTTAAAATCAACTTCAAGACTCTGATTTCACCCAACTCTCTGAGAATGCAGGAGGTATTTTAATTTTGAAATGTAAGTAAGATACTTGTTTGCTTGGCTGCTATGCACTTGCTTTCACTCATGATCAATGTCAAAACACTGCTTTTACCTAATGCTATGCCAATGCAGTGGTTTCTCCAGTTTTAAAAACTAAGCAAGATACTCATTTTTTTCACAGGTATGCACTTGGTTGGAGTTACAATCAACTTAAAATCCCAGGTTTTAATATAAAGCTCTGGGAATCCAGGGTCTTCTTCAAATATGTAAAGTAGTAAACATACTTGTTTCCTTAACTGCTATGCCATTGTTTTCACTTACAACCAATGTCAAAACACCGTTTTTACTTAACCCTAAGCCAATGCCATAGTTCCTTCACTTTAGAAATCTAAATAAGTTTTGTGTTTAATTTGCTGCTATACATGTGTTTTCACTTAAAATCATCTTCAAAACACTGGTTTTACCTAACCCTCTGTGAGTACTTTCGGTACTTCAACTTTGAAAGTTAAGTAAGATTCTGGTTTCCCTTGTTGCTGTGCACTAGCTTTCACTCACAATGTCAATAGCCTGCTTTTTCTTAATGCTATGCCAATGCACTGGTTTCTTCAGTTTTCAAATCTAAGCAGGATACTCATTTCATTGGCAGCTATGCACTTCTTGGAGTTATAATCAACTTTAAATGCCTGGTTTTAACCAAATATTCTGTGAATGCTGAAGGTTCTTCATGTTTGTAAAGGAAGAAATATACTTGTTTCCTTGGCTGCTCTGCCCTTGTTTTCACTAACAACCAATGTCAAAACACTGCTATTACCTGATGCTATGCCAATGCAGTAGTTTCTTCACTTTTGAAATCTCGTTTATATTTGTGTTTCATTGCTGCTATGCATTTGTTTTCACTTACATTCACCTCCAAAACATTTGTTTAACTAAAAGTCTGTGAATGCAGGAGGTAGGCCATCTTTGATAGGGAAGTAACATACATGTTTCCCTAACTTCTATGCACTTCCTTTCACTCACAATGTCAAAACCTAATGCTCTGCAAATGTAGAGGTTCGTCACTTTTTGTAAAGTAAATAAGATACTTCATTTTTGGCTGCTATGCATTTGTTTTCACTTACAACGAATGTCAAAACACTGCCTTTTCTATGTCAATGCTGCAGTTTCTTCACTTTGGAAATGTATGTGATATTCTTGTTTCTTTTGCTGCTATGCATGTGTTTTCACATACAATCAACTTCAAAGCACTGCTTTTCCCTAGCGCTCAATGAATGCAGTTGGTTTTTCATTTTATAGAACCAATAAAGAAACTTGTTTCATTGACTGCTTTGTACGTGTATTCACTTTTAATCAACTTAGAGACATGGATTTTACCTAATGTTTGTGAATGCAGGAGGTACTTCAAGTATGAAAAGTAAGAAAGATGCTAGGTTGTTTGGCTGCTCTGCACTTGCTTTCACTCATAATCAATATCAATACACTGCTTTTACATAATGCTAAGCCAATGCAGTGGTTTGTTCAGTTTTTAAAACTAAACAGTATACTCATTTCATTAGCAGCTATGCCCTTGCTTGTAGTTACAGATCCGTGGGCCTTCAGAGGTTCCACCTGCCTCCATGGACAATAGATGCTACATGGGCTACATGGCCTCCAAGGCCTCCATGGCATCCATGTGCCTGCACAGGCTCCACAGGCTCCCCATTCTCCACAGGCTCCATTAGGCTGTGCAAGCCCCACAGATTCCATGGCCCAAAATAGGCTCCACAGACTCCACAGGCCTACACATGATCCTCAGCCTCGTCAACCTCAACAGGTTCCATAGGCTGACATAACTTCACTGGGCTCCATGGACATCAATTCCCCCAAGAGCTCAACAGACACTGTGGCACCATGAGCCTGCACAGGCTCCATGACCTCCATGACATATGCAGGTTGTGCTGGTTTCACAGGCTCCATGAGTTCAATGGGTTCCATGAGCTCCACTGGATCCACAGGCTCCACATGTTCCACTGACCTGCACAGATGCCATAGGCCCTAGGGTGTCTAGAGGCCTGTACAGGCTCCACAGGCTTCCATGGGCTCCAGAGGTTACCTGGGGCTGCAGAGGTACCATGGGCTTCACAGGTTTCTCAGGCCTGCACAGTCTCCACAGGCCTCCAGGGATTACAAAGCCTCCATGGTCTCCATCAGCTCCATGTGTTCCACAGGCCTCTATATTGTCACAAAATTCACAGTCTCCCTGTTCTCCACGGGACAGCACAGACTCCACAGGCCTCCTTGGGATCCATAGTCTCCATGGGCTCCTTGGTCTCCATTGCTTCCACAAACTACACCACCTCCACCAGCTACATGGGCTTCACAAGTTCCACAGGTTCCACTGGCCTACACAGCATCCACAATCTCCATGGGCTCCATGGGCTCCATGGGCTCTACATTCCTTTATGACTCCATGGGCTCCACCAGCTCCATCGTCTACACAGAATCCACAGGCTCTAAGGCCTATACAGACACCACAGAAATCAATGTGTGCCACAGTTTCCACAGGCTCAATATGTTCCAGGGCTCCCACAGGGGTCAATGAGCTACATGCACTTAACAGGCTCCATATTCCCTGTAGTGTCCTTGGGATCCATATATCAACAGGATCCATGGGCTCCATAAGCTCAAAGAGCTCCACAGGAAACAAAGGCCTGTACAGTCTCCACAACCTCCCTGGGGCTGTACATTCTACAAGGCCTCCACAGGCTTTGTGAACTTCTTGGTCTTGATAGACTTCATGGGCTCTGTTGCTCCAACCATCTCCACACGACTGCACAGGCTCCACAGGCCTTCTTGGCATGCATAATCTCCATGGGCTCCTCAGGCTCCATGGCTTTCACAAAATCCACCAGCTCCATGGACTCCTTGGGCTTCCTAGTTTCCACAGGTTCACTGGCTTACAGAGCATTCCTGAGATCCATTGGCTCTAAGGGCTCCAAGTGCTCCACTGTCTCTACATTCCTTGAGGACTCCATGAGCTACACCAGCTACATCAGTTCCATGGAATCCACAATCTCTAAGGCCTGTACATGCTCCATAGGCATCAATGGGCAACGCCATCTCCACAGTCTCAACAGGCTCAATGGTCTCCACAGGTGTCAATGGGCTACATGAAATTAACAAGCTCCACATTCTCTGTAGTGTCCTTGGCTCCATACCTCAACAGGCTCCAGGGGCCCCATGGGCTCGGTGAGCTCCACACGACCACAGGCTAGTATAGGCTCCATAAGCTCCCTGGTCCTGTACAGGCTTCAAGAGCACAGGGTTCTTGAACTGCAGGATCTTGAGAGAATGCATGGGCTCCATGGACTCAACCACCTCCACTGGTCTGCACAGACTACAAAGGCCTCTAACATCTCCATGGGCTCCATGGGCTCCCCACGTGTGCAGAGGCTCCATGGGTAACAACAGCTCTACAGGCTTCATGAGTATCCAAAGGCTCCAAAGGCTCCACAGTATCCACGGGCCTGCACAGCCTCCACAGTCTCCATGGAAACTATTGTCTCCACAGGCAGCACATGCTCCACAGGTGTCAATGGCCTCTAGAGGCCTGCATGGGCTCCACAGGCCTCCAAGTTCTCCACAGATTCCACAGGCTCCACAGGCTTCACGCGCTCTACTTGCTCCATGGTCATTCACAGACTCCACAGGCTCCATGGGATCCACGTGCTAAACAGGTCCATGGGTATGTCCAGGCTCCACAGGCTCCACGGATTACACAGGCTCCATGGGCTCCACGTACTCAACAGGCTCCATAGGTATGCACAGTCTCCACAACTCCACCGACTCCACATACTCTAAAGGCTCCACAAAATCAACATGCTCCACAGGCTCCATGGTCCCGCAGGGTCTTCATTGTCTCCAGGGGGTTCAAATGCTTAATAAGCTCCATGGCTAGCAGAGGCACCATAGGTCTCCAGGGGTGATGCATGCTCCAAGGTCTCCATGACATCCAAAGCTTCCATGGCATTTATGTGGCTTCACAGCCTCCAGAGGCTCCCCAGTGGCCACAGGCCCCATGAGCCTGCACAGGCCTCCATATGGTCTTCAGATTCTTCAGACTCTACACCTTCCACAGGCTTCATGGGCCTACATAACCTCCATAGGATCCAATGAGACCCACATTCTTCCATGGCCTCATAAGTCTGCCAGCTCCATGAACCTACAAAGGCTCCATGGTCTCCATGATATATAGAGGTTCTGCAGGCTCCACAGACTTCATGGGTTCCAAGGGTTCCATGAGCTCCAGTGGCTCCAAACGCTCCATATGTTCTGCATGCCTGCACAGTTGCCATAGGCTCCATGGGATCTATAGGTCATGCAGACTCCACAGTCCTCCATGGGCTCAAGAGGCTCCACATACCTGCAGATGTACCATGGGATTCACAAGGTCCTCAGTACTGAACAGGCTCTACAGGGCTCCACAGGTTTCACAGCCTCCATGGGCTCCATCAGCTCCACGGGTTCCACAGGCCTCTAATTCTCATAGACTTTACATTCTCCCTGTCCTTTACAGGAATGCACAGGCTCCACAAGCCTCTTTGGCTCCATACTCTCCATGGGTTCTTCGGTCTCCACAACTTCCACAAACCACCACCTTCACTGACTACATGGGTTACATGAGCTCCACAGGATCCACAGGCCTCTACAGGCTCCACAACTCCCTGGGTCTGCATAGGCTTCAAGGGCTCCATGGGCTTTTGAACTCCACGGTCTTGACGGACTTCATGGGCTCCATGGCCTCAAACACCTCCACAGGACTCCACAGACTCCACAGGCCTCTACAGTCTCCATGGGCTCCACGGGCTCCACAGGTTGGCCTAGGCTCCATGGCTTACACAGTCTCTACAGGCTTAATGGACATCCACATGCTCTCAAAGCCCCACAAGTTCCTCTAGCTTCCATAGCTTCCACAATCTCAATGGAATCTATGGTCTCCAGAGGTAGTACATGCTCCACAGGTGTCAATGGCCTCTAGGGGTCCGCAAAGGCTCCACAGGATCCATGGGCTCCACATGCTCCACAGGTTCCATGGGTTCCACATGGTCCACAGGTTCTGTGGATATTGCAAAGGCAACACGGTCTCCACTGAATCAAAAAAAAGAACCATGGGCTAAACGTGCTCTGTAGGCTCCATGGCTATTTACAGTCTCCACAGACTCAAAGGCCCATGGGCCCTATGGCCCCCAAGTCCTCCAGGGCTTTTATGTGGCTTCACAGTCTCCAGTGGCTCCACAGTCTCCACAGGCTCCATGGCCCAAAATGTGCTCCACAGTCTCAACAATTCTCCACATGATCCTCAGCTTCTTCAGACTCTACAGCCTCCACAGTCTTCATGGGCCTATGTAACCTCTATGGGCTCCATGGGATCCACATTCCTCAATGGCCTCTAGAGGCTCTGCTAGCACAATGAGCCTACACAGGCTCCATGAACTCCATGAGCTCTACAGGCTCGGCAGGCTCCACAGGATCCATTGGTCCATGGGTTCCATAAGCTCGAGTGTCTCCACAAGATCCACATGATCTGTAGGCCAACACATTTGCCCTAGGATCCATGGGTTCTATAGGCCTGTACAAGCTCCACAAGCCTCCATGAGCTCCAGATCTCCATGGGCCCCTCAGGCTCCATGGCATCCACACACACCACCAGCTCCATAGACCCCATGTGCTTCCTAGGTTGCATAGGTATCACTGGCCCACACAGCATCCTTGAGCTACATGGGCTCCATGGGCTCCACGGACACCATGGGCTCTACAGTTCTTTACAACTCCATGGGCTCAACCAGCTCCATCAGCTCCACAGAATCTACAGGCTCTAAGGCCTGTACAGGCTACAAATGTCTCAATGGGTTCCACAGACTCCGCAGGCTCAACAGGTTCCATGGGCTCCACAAGTATCAATGGTCTACAAGCCCTAATAAGGCTCCACATTCTCAGTGGGATCCTTGGGCTCCATACCTCACCAGGCTTCATGGGCTCCATGGGCTTGGTTAGCTCCACAGGCCTGTACAGGCTCTACAAGCTCACTGGGCATGCACAGACTTCAAGGAATCCACAGGCTTTGTGAACTCCACTGTCTTGACAGCCTTCATGTGCTCCATGGCCTCAACCACCTCCTGGCCTGCATAGGCTCCACAGGCCTCTACAGTCTCTGTGGGTAGCTCTTCCCCCAATCCTGAGGAGTTTGGGTTGGTGATGTACACTC
>JAKSZT010054314.1:215994-227066 GCA_026826555.1 Tolypeutes matacus
ATCTAAAACTTCTTCAAAAATAAAGAAAGAGAAAAAGAATATCAATTAAATTAAGACAGCACATTAACAAGTTGAAGGAAAAAAACCACATGATCCATCTCATTTATGCAGAAAAGGCATTTGATAAAATACAGCATCCTTTCTTAATAAAAACACTTTGAAAGAGAAATAGAGGAAAGTTCCTCAATATAAAGGGCATATGTGAAAAAAAGACAATAAAAATCATATTCAACGAGGAAAGATTGAAACCTTTCCCTCTGAGATCAGGAACAAGACAAGAATGCCCACTATCACCACTGTTATTCATGTTGTCCTGGAGGTTCTAGCTAGAACAATTAGAAAAGAAAAAATAATAAAGGCATTCAAATAGACAAAGAAGTAAAACTATCACTGTTTGCAGATGACATGATCTTATATTTAGAAAATTCTGAATGTCTACAACAAAACTACACGAGGTAATAAACGAATTCAGCAAAGGGGCTTGCTACAAGTTCAACACAGAAAAATCATGAATATTTCTGGATACCAGTATTGAACAGTCTGAGGAGGAAATCGGGAAAAATTCCATCTATAATAGCGACAAAAATATTTAAATGCCTAGGAAACAATTTTGCCAAAGATGTACAGGAATTATATTCAGAAAACTACAAAACAATGCTAAAAGAAAATTTAAAAGACAAACAAATGGAAAGATATTCTGTGTTCATGGATTTGAAGATTAAATAGGTGAAGATGTCAATTCGACACCAAATGATTTACAGATTCAATCTAATTTCAATAAAAATCCCAACAGCCTACTTTACAGAAACAGAAAAAGCAACTGCCAAATTTATTATGAAGGAAAGTGATCCTCAATAGACAAAAACATAATAAAAAGAAGAGCAATGTGGGAGGACTTTCACTGCCTGACCTTGAAACATATTACAAAGCTATAGGCAGGTGATCTGCCACACTACTGGAGGATGTTTATGTGGGAGGTTGTGGGAGGTGTGGGAGGTGGGGCATATGGGAATCCCTATATTTTGTGTGTAACATTTATGTAATCTATGTATCTTTTTGAAAAATAAAATAAAATTTATTTTAAAAAATAAAATAAAATGCCTATACCTCCTCAAACAAAACAAAACAAAAAAACCCAGCATGGTAATGGCATAAGGATAGAAACACTGATGAACAGAATTGAAAGTCTAAATATAAGACTCTCGCCTCTGTGGCCCACGAAAGTCAAGTGAAAATGTTCAACATCATTAGCAATCAGGGAAATACAAATCAAAGCTACACTGAGATATCATTTCACACCTACTAGAATGGTCATTATTAAAAACAATGAAAACTACAAGTGTTGGAGAGGATGTGGAGAGATATGAACACTTATTCACTGTTGGTGGGAATGTAGAATGGTACAGACACCTTGGGGGACTGTTTGGCAGTTCCTAAGGAAGTTGAATTATATATTTGCCAATTGATCCAGCAATAACAACCCAGGTTTATACCCAGAAGAACTGAGAACACTGACATGAACAGTCATCTTCACACCAATGTTCATAATGGTGTTATTCACAATTGTCAAAAGATGCAAACATGCAGGTGTCCATCAACCAATAACAGAAAAACAAACTGTGGTGCATACACATGATGGAATATTATGCAGCTGTAAGAAGAAATGAAGTTGTAAATCATAAGCTAACATGGACAAATCTGGAGGATGTTATGTTGAGTGAAGCAAGCCAGACACAAAAGGACAAATACTGTTTGATTATGCTATTATGAACTAAATATATTGTGTAAATCCATGGTGTTAGAATGGACTAGAATATAGGTCACCAGGAAATAGAATGAGGTTAGAGAATGGAAAGCTGGGGATTAATCTGTGCAGAATTGGTTAAAAGGTTGTTTGTAAATCTTTGGAAATAACTGCAAAGGTGAAAGCATGTCATAGTATTTGTAACTATCAGTTCTATTATGTGCGGATGACAGTGATTTAAAGGGAAAGTCTAAGGTGATGTATATTACATATATTCCAGTAACATGGGACTGTATAGCATAGAAAAACCTCATGTGAAATATGAATATGGTTAATGTTGCATATATAAGGCTGTTTTTTCTTTGAAATGTAACAAATGTATGTTAACATTACAAGTTGTAAAACTCAGGCAACCCCCCCCCCCAAATATGCTACGTGGAAGAAACCAGACACAAAGTACTACATATTGTATGACTTCATTTATAGAAAATGTAAATACAAATCAATTTATAAAGATGGAATTAGCTTAGTGGTTATGTAGGAATGGGGAAGGATAGAGGGAATGACAGGTGTCTGTTAAGGGGTGTGGAGAAGGTCTTTTTGGAGTAACGATATTGTTCTAAAACTTCTTTTGGTCATGAATGCACAGCACTGTGATTATACTGAAAGTCACTGAAAGTACACTTTGGATGGAATGTATGCTATGTGAACATATCTCAGTAAAAATTCTTTAGAAAAAGAGTCAGACAGAATTAAAAAACCAGGTGAAATGAGTGAAAATATGGAATTATGGGGGCACTGACCTAGCTTTTTTTTCATCAGCATTCAAATGAAAGGGCCAAAAAGGCACACAGTTAGACTAGTATTTTTGGTTGTCACAGTCTGGGGGAAAGGAGTTGCTACTGTCCTCTAGAGAAAATAGTCCAAGAATGATGTTAAACATTCTACAATCTACAGGACAGCTCTCCACAACAAAGAATTGAGTCCAAAATATCAATTGTGCTGAGGCTGAGAAACCCTGAGTGAGACTGATCCACGTTGGCAGATTTGCTATGCACAAAAGTCTGTGCATTTATTTCTAGACTGTCAATTCTATTCCTTTGATACTCATGTATATTTATTCCAGGGCTACAGTGTTTTGATTAGTGTAGCATTGTAATAAGTTTTGAAATTATGAAGTGTGTGACATCCAAATTGGTTCTTCATTTTCATCATTGTTTTGCCTATATGGGATGCATTATATTTCAATATGTATTTTAGGACTGTATTTCAATAGACCCAAAAAGAACTGTTGAAATATTTGTACAGATATTACTGAATCTCTAGATTACTTTGGGAGCACTGACATGTTAATATTAAGTACCCAATTTTGTCTTGCCATTTATTTAGGTCTTCTTTAATTTCTTTAACCAATATTTTGTAGTTTTCAGGGTAAAATCTTTCTCCAAATTGGCTATATGTGTTACTTGGGTTATTTTAGAATGTATTTTAAACAGAAATTTTTAATTCTCTTTTCGGCTGGATTTTTGTGGTATGTAGAAATAAAACTAATTTTTGTTAGTTTTGTACACTACAACATTTTTTAAGAAGGAGTGTTTTGTGGATTCTTAGGGATTTTTAACTAGAGTATCATGTTATGAAATGTTTTATTTATTCCTATTTTGGATACATTTATACCTTTTTCTTTCCTACAAGCACAGTGTTGCCTACCATAAAATTATAAAGAGCGGTGATAAAAGCTGGAGTATTTTGTTTTGTTCCTGATCTTACTGGTAAAGCTTCCAGTTTTCAGTTATGACACTATCTGGGTGTTTTCCATAAATGCCCTTTATCATGTTGAGGAAGCTCCCTTCTGAACCTACTTTCTGATTGTTTTATGATAAAAGGATGGTGGATTTGTCAAATGGCAATTTTCTCTGTCAATTGAGATGATGTGCTTTTTTTCCTGTTTTTTGTTTGTTTGTTTGTTTGTTTGTTTGTTTGCTATTAATGTGGTATATTCCATTGATTTATTTTCTAACATTAAGTCATCCTTGCATTCCTGGTATAAATTACTCTTGGTCACAGTGTATAGTCATTTGACTCTGATTTTAGATTTGGTTCCTAGTTTTTGGTTTTTGCTGTTGAGGACTTTTGCATCTATTTTCATATGTGGTATTTTTATGTAGTTTTCTTCTCTGGTGATGCCGTTTTCTTTTCTGGAACATTCCAGGCACTCTTCTAAGGAGTAGTATCCCATCAGTGGACAAGGCAGGTGACCCCATTCCTCTGTGGAAATTTATATTATTTCAGTGCTGATAATTTCAAATCAGAACAAAATCCACCAGAAAACCAATCATTGTTAATCCCAACTTTCACACTGAAGAAATGTAAACTTTACAGAAGATGAGTCACATGCTCAGGTATGTCAGTGACAGTTAGGAAACCCAGCCAGGCCTAGGGATGCCTGGTTCAGTCATCTATCACATAGAGAGCCCCCCAAAACAACAGATCATTGTTTTAAGAGAAAGTCCTCAATTTCAGGTAAAATATTTCCTTATTCCACAAATGTCTATTTTCCAAAAAGTACCTCAATGATATAGACTGTTTCAAATCTGACTAGGAATTCATCACTGGAGAGTCAAGTCTAGGTATTTTCAGAACCTGCAGTCAGGCAGGCTCTCCTGAAAACACCTGAATCTCAGATGTTGGTAGACTTAAGAAGAGGTAGGTGCACAGGTAGCACAGGCATCCTGCCTAACAGCCACCCACCTGACTTCTGATATGGTTCCTTCAATTCCAGAAGATCTCTGAGGTAGGGTGTTGCAAAGGCTAGAGACACAAGATCCAAACCCCAGAAGTGGGAAGGGGTCTCATCTAATTCACAACAGCTGGATCCAGATGCTTTGGAAGGTGCACTGTACCTGGCATCCAACTCTGAATGTTCCAGTAGCACACTGTCAGGGATGTGGATGTGAGATGCAAAATCATGACTTCAGGGAATGTGGCTTGGCCATTAGGCTGCTCTGGGCAGTTTCCAGAGCTCTGGGAGGACAAAATGGAGGAGTCAAGCAACCTGTCAAATTCCACACCAGGGACCTGAAGAAAGGGCCAATCCTCAGTGAGGACTTTGATTTCCTTGTGACTCTCATGCTCCAAATTCTTCTGCCTCACTGGAGTGTTTCTTCTTCCTCAAAAGTACCAAAAATCAAAGAAGTAAACATGAACTGTTTGTTTTGGGAAGATATGTCCACATGGGCACAGCCTGTAATTCCTTTAATGGGAGAGGTCCATGGTACAATGGGAACCCAGGTGGCCCTACACTTGCTGGTGTAAGAGTGGGTGGCTCTTTAGGTTGCTCTGTGCCCACACCTTCTGTTGTTCAGAATGAGACACACAAAAGGGGGGAAAAGAAAATGAAAAACGGATGAACACACAGCCCTTCCCCTAGAGCACTCTAGGTGCCGAAAGGCCTGAGGCTGCAGCCAGAAGCCCAGCTGCCCCCACAGCCCAGTGCATGTGTGGTTGGCCACAGTCAACTTTCCAGCTCTGAGCTCCCTCCAGGCTGACAGCACACCACTCAAACAACCCTTGCTTTTCAGCTTTTCCTTCCTGGGACCCCCCCATCCCTCCCTGATTCCACCTCATCCAACCTGCGGTCCTGCCAAATCTTGGCAGTGTGGTGGCAGAAGGTCAGTGCAGTCATTGCTGAACTCTCCCTGGGTTCAGCCCCACATGGTCCCAATCAGAGTACATGACATAAATTGCAGATTATTGGGGGCTGGCTATGACATACCTGTTACCCAAACCCCTCCCCTCCAAGTCCCCCTTTCCCTCCAGCTCCCTGCTGGTAGTGCAACCACATCTGTGGAGGGGGGTGACAAATTTATTCAACAAACAATACATGGCCAAGAGCAGGATAACACTATGACGTATTTTAAGGGCTCATTACACTTTATAAGTGACCTATTAATACAAACAATTTAGGAATATACAGTCAGACCTGCAGATAATGTCAGTATAGGTATTTGAGTCCTTGGGTGACTATGAGGTCTAGGCCCTGCCCAAGAGTAGCCCTGAAATAGCATGACAAGAAATCTTGTCCCCTTTGCTCTTGCTCTCTTCCAATCTGTAATGTTATACATTGAAGAATTTTGAAAAACCGAAATTATGGTAAATCATGGCCACCTTGAAGGTGTTTTATGCTCAACAGTTCTAATTAAAAGCATGAAAAGATGGTCATTGATTCACTCAGGTATAAGAAGGAAATTAAATTGAATATTATGATTGAGAAGAAAGGATGGCATGTTTACTTTAAAAAGATTTCCTTTAATGTGAGGATATGAAGTGACCTAAGGCTGAGACCTGAAGAATGAGAAAGAGGTGGCCATGCAAAGTGCTAAGGAAAGAGCATTCCCTGGAGTAGTCACAGGAAGGGAGAATGCTGAGAAGACGGAAAGCAGTTCACAAGTTCAAGGAACAGAAGAGAGAGGGGGAAGAGAAGTTTTGGACACAATTGGAGAGTTGGCTGAAGGCAGATCACAAGAGACATTAACAGAATGTCTATATGGAAATGGGTCTGGTGTATAATATGATGAGAGGAGTGCTGGGAAGAAGCAGCAGGATGAACTTCCCTGGAGAGGTCTGCTTTGGTCAAGAAAACACTAGTAAGAAAAATCAAAGAAGACCTAAAAGTAGTTGGAATTAGATGAAATGAAAGTGCCTTGAAGGAAATTTTTAGGAGCAATGTGTCCATAACTTCTTAAGCTCCATTTTCCTATTATTTTTTAATTGGAACAAGTTATTTAAAATAACACTCCAAATAAAAATTGGGCAAAGACTTGAATAGATATTTGTCCAAAGAAGAAATACAAATGGCAAAAAAACGCATAAAGAAATGCTCAACATCACTAATGATTGGAAATGGAAATCAAAACTCAATGAGTTATCATTTCACACCTATCAGAATGGCCACTATTAAAAAGACAGAGACCTACAAGTGTTGGAGAGGATGTGGAGAGATAGGAACACTTATTCATTGTTGGTGGGAATGCAGAATGATACCGCCACTGTGGAAGACTGTTCAGCAGTTTCCAAAGAAGTTGAATATAGACTTGCCATGTGACCCAGCAATACCACTACTGGGTCTATACCCAGAAGAACCGAGAGCAGTGACATGAACAGACATCTGCACACTGATGTTCATAGCAACATTATTCACAATTGCCAAAAGTTGGAAACAACCCAGGTGTCCAAAAACAGACAAACTATGGTCAATTCACAGGATGGAATATTATGCAGCTGTAAGAAGAAATTAAGTCATAAAGCCTATGACAAATTGGGTGAATCTGGAGGACATTATGTTGAGTGAAGCAAGCCAGACACAAAAGGACAAATATTGTATGACTGCGTTACTATGAACCAAATATATTTTGTAACATATTGTTTGATTAAAAAAAAATTTATACGTATCCAGTACATTTAATTGAGAAATGTATATACTTATTCATCTATGTTTACTTTTTAGTTTTTAATTGTTTATATTTTCAATTATTAAATGTACAAAATAAAGTTGAAAAAAGAGAGAATTGTGAAAACTGCAAGTGACGATAAGTTATGTAGAAGGGAATCCTAAAAAGATTGATATCCAAATTCTCACATGAAAACATGGAGACAAGAAGGCAGTGGTACAAAATATTTAAAGTGCTGAAAGAAAATGACTGTCAACCAAAAATTTTATATCTGGCAAGACTTCCTTTCAAAAATGAAAAATGAGGGAGATCAAGGCATTTTCCAGATAAACAAGCGATGACTGAGTTCATCACCACTAGATTTGCCCTACAAGTAATGCTGAAGGGAGTTCTCCAGGTTGAAATGAAAGGATACTAGACAGAGGAGTAAAGCAACAGAGAAATAAAGACCTCTGAGAAAGGTAACCATTTGGGTAATTTAAAATGACAGGGCTATTGAATTGTATTTTTTAGTATTTAGATCCACTTCTTACTTCTTACAGGTTCTAAAATGCAAATGCCTAAAAAGTAATGAGAAATCTATAGTTTGGCATGCACAGTGTGCAAAGATATAATTTGCAACAGGTATTAAAGAAGCTGGAGGAAGGGGATAGGAATAGTGTATAGAAGTTTATTTGGTGCCAAATTAAATATGATTTTTATATATTTTGGATATATATATAACAAAAAAGAAAGCTAAGGTTGCTATACTAATATCATATCAAACAAACTTTAATCAAAAACTTAAGGGGAACTGTAGGACCTAAGATGGTGACAGAATAGGAAGCTTAACAATCAGCTCATCCCACAGGGCAAATAATAATCAGAGGATCTGTCTAGATCAACTGTTTGGGAGACCCCAGAGACCAGAACACAGTGCACCATCCAGGGAAGAATGGGAAGAGGAAACTGAAAATCTGTTGTGAAGATTCATGAGTAGATTCCTTTATCCCCCACTAGCAAGCCTCGCACCCATTCCCTGGCTGGAAGCAGCAGCTCTCTTTCCCAAAAGCAGGGGAGGGGACAGGTCTGGCACCAACTACAAAAATATAGATAAGTATAAAATGTCAACACATGCTCAAAGGTGAGAGTTCAAACATCACGGAAGGTGAAGAGACAAGGACTTGCATGAGGTACTTGATGTCACATAGACGTGATTGAGGGACAATGCGGGTTTCGATGCCTGGACCCCCTTTGAGCTTTGAGGAATGTACTTGCTGGCTCCAGGTGGCACCAGGGAGAGGGGAGAGGTGAATCTGCTTAGGCAGCCTGATTTATCTAACCACCCTGAGAAATTTGGCATGAAGAGGGTGGAGTCAGGCAATTGACTAGTCCCATGCTGAAAACTATCAAAATTTGGACCCCCGTAAGGGTGGCAGGTAGTAGGAAGCACTTATTAAGCTTCCAAGAGCCTATTTAGGGTCCCCTGGGAGGAGAGGGTGGTATGAAAGAGGGTTGAGAGTCATTTCTTTGCAGTGAATTCAGTGAGTAGGGTCCCTTTTGAATTTCAAAAGAGAACTAAACCTGACTGGGAGAGGTGAGGGGGAATTCCCTCACACAGGCTATTGTGTCCTGCTGCCCTGGGAGAGAAAGCAATAAGAATAGAAAGGGGGCAGGGGCAGACCCCTAATCAGCAGGAATTTATCCAACTGTAATGACTCAACCTACTTGAGAGAAAGTGACTAGATAGCTTTCTGATGAGCTAACTGACCCAACAAGAAAGTTTAGCTCAGTTGAGGAGTTTCTGCCTTGAATATACAAGGTTCCTAGTTTGATTCCCAGCTCCACTTAGAGTAGTGATCCACTGGGATACCAAACATCCAGCTGATAATTTAGGACAGGGAAAACATTATATTTGTATTATCGTCTATTGGGTCTCTTATTTTTCCTAAAAGAAAGGTTACTTTCTTTAAAAGTTTAACTTACTTTACTTGCTAAAACCTACTACAAAAACCTGCAGAGGGAAGGCTGCAGGGTAATTGATTGATGAACACCAGCAGCCTGAGAAGCTCCAAAGTCGGCCTAAGAGGGAAGGCTGTCCTTCCTTAGTTTTCGTTTGACTGTTTGCATGTGTGTTTGTTTGTTTGTTTTGTTTTCTTGTTTATTGTTCCTGTTTCTTCTACCCCACACCTTTTTATTTCTTCTTCTTTAATTAGGTGCTGCTGGCTTGTTTCTTGTTTGCTGTGTTTACTCCTCCTTGATTTCCCCTTTTCTGTGTATACTGATTTTTGTCTACCAATGTTATCTCTTTTCCTTTCTTCATCTTTATATCTTCTGCTTTCTGTTGTTCTTACATTCCACCCCTCTTTATTCAGTCCTCAATTCTTCTGGTTTTTATTTCTATCTTATCTATTCTGTTTTCTTTCTTTTCTTAACTTTTTTTCTTTTCATTCTTTCTTTTCTCTTTCCCTCTCACCTCATAATTCTGGCCTTTTAATTCATTCTAAATATTTTTCTCTATTCAGTTTCCCATTTCATTATAGGTACTGCACTTTTTTATTCCTATTACTCTACACTGCTTACATGAGTTAAATATTCATTTTACTAGGTCATATATGGTTCCTCTTATAACTTTTACTATATTATCACAATTATCCGTTTTCTTTTCTTACCTCTTTCACTTTCTCCAACCCTAATCCTTTTCCTTCAAGGGAACATAGAAAACAGCAAGGAAATAGAACAAGAAGAACAAAGTGCCAAAGAGAAAACAGAACACATGCACAAAAACAGCAGCTAAATAAAAACCTAGAGTAGAGAGAGAAGCTAATCAACCAAATAAACCCATTAAGATAAAAAGATGACCAGCAGCAACAAAAAATTACAAACCATACCAAGAAACAGGAAGACATGGCCCAGTCCAATGAACAAACCAAAAACCAGGAAGAGATGCAAAACATGGAACAATTATTCAAAACTGTCCAAACAAATATCGTAGACCAACTTAATGAAGTGAACGAAGAGATTAAGAATATTAAGAAGACACTGGGAGAACATACTGAAGAAATTATAAACATAAATAAAAAGATAATGGATATGATGGTGATGAATGGCACAATCCAGGAAATCAAAAGGAAGCTGGAAGCACATGACAGCAGGTTTGAGTGGGCAGAGGAAAGAATTGGCAATGTGGAAGACACTACCTCTGAAATCAAACACATAATAGAATAGATTGAAAAAAGGATAGAAAAAACCCGGCAGGGACTTAAGGATTTGAATGACAACACAAAACACACAAACATATGCATTATAGGCATCCCAGAGGGAGAAGAGAAGAGAAAGGGGACAGAAGGAGTGTTGGAGGAAATAATGGCTGAAAACTTGCATACCCTATAGAGGAAGATGGATGTACATATCCAGGAAGCGCAGCACACTCCAATCAGAATAAATCCCAACAGGCCTATTCTAAGACATATACTTGTCAAACTGTCCAATGCTCAAGACAGAGAAAATACTGAAGGCAGCAAGAGAAAAGAGAACCATCACATACAAGGGAAGCACAATAAGATTAAGTGCTGATTTCGCATCTGAAATCATGGAGGCAATATAGCATCAGTATGACATAGTTAAGGTAATAAAAGAAAAAAACTTCCAGCAAGTAATTCTCTATCCAGCAGAGCTGACATACAAAAATAATGAAGGGTTCTAAATATTCACAGATAAACAAAAATTAAGAGAGTATGCACAAAAGAAACCTGCCCTTCAAGAAATACCAAAGGGAGTGCTGAAGGGTGAAAGGAAAAAGCAGGAGAGAAAGAGTTGGAGGAGAGTGTAAGATAAACTAAAAAGATAAAAAGAAAATAAAAACAACATATGATATACATAAACCCAAAGAAAATACA
>JAKSZT010054314.1:237056-250327 GCA_026826555.1 Tolypeutes matacus
AGTGAATGGCTGGAAAACAATCTTACAAGCAAACAATAACCAAAACAGGGTGGGAGTAGCAATACTAATATCGGACAAAATAGACCTTAAATACAAAACTATTGTAAGCGACAAAGACAGACATCATACATTAGTAAAAGGGGTAATCTTTCAAGAAGAGAGAACAATCATAAATATTTATGCACCTATCCATGGAATCTCAAAATACATGAGGCAAACACTGGAAAGGTTGAGTAGAGAAATAGATGACTCGACAATTACAGTGGGGAACTTTAATACATCATTATCACCATTAAAAAGAACATCTCAACAGAGAATCAATAAAGAAACAAGACCTTGTATAATACATTAGAGGATCTGGACCTAATATACATATACAGAACACTACACCCAAATACAGTGAGACGTACATTCTTCTCTAGTGCACATGGATTATTCTCCAAGATAGACCACATATTATGCCACAAAGTGCACATGGATCATTCTACAAGATAGACCACATGCTAGGCCACAGAAAAATTCTCAATGAACTCAGAAAGATTGAAAATATATGAAGCAATTTCTCTGACCACAATGGAATGAAGCTGAGAATCAGTAAGGGCCTGAAAACCAGACTAGGCACAAAGATAGGGAAGTTTAACAACACCTCTTAGACAAACAGTGGGTCAAGGAGGAAATTGCCAAAGAAATCAATAATTTCCATGAAAAAAATTAAAATGACAACAAAACATATCAAAACCTATGGGATGCAGCAAAAGCTGTATTGAGAGGGAAACTAACAGCCATAAATGCATATACCAAAAAAAAAAAAAGAAGAAAGAGCTAAAATCGAAGAAATAACTGCACACTTGGAGGAATTAGAAAAAGAACAACAAACTAATCCCAAAGGAAGTAGAAAGAAGGAAATAACAAAGATTAGCGCAGAACTAAATGAAATAGAAAATAAGAAAGAACTAGAAAAAATAAATCCAAAAGCTGGTTCTTCAATAAGGTCAATAAAATTGACAAACCCTTAGCTAGACTATCAAAGAAAAAAAAAGAGAGCAGATGCAAATACACAAAATAAGAAACAAGGAAGGGGTATCACACTGACTCCACAGAAATAAAGAGTATCATAAGAGGATACTTTGAAAAATTATATGTCAACAAGATGGATAATTTAGAGGAAATGGACAAATTCCTAAAAACACACAAGCAGCCTACACTGATGAAAGAAGAAATTTATGAACTCAACAGACCAATCACAAGTAAAGAGATAGAATCCATCATCAAAAACCTCCCAACTAAGAAGAGTCCAGGAGCAGATGGCTTCACGGGTGAGTTCTACCAAACATTCCAGAAATAACTAACACCAATCCTGCTTAAATCCTTCCAGAAAATAGAAGTAGAAGGAACATTGCCTAACTCATTCTATGATGCCAACATTAGTCAAATACCAAACCCAGGAATACCACTAGAAAGGAAAATGACAGACCATTCTCACTAATGAACCTAGATACTAAAATCCTCAACAAAATACTTGCTAATCATATTCAACAACACATCAAATGAATTATACACCATGACCAAGTGGCTTTCATCCTGGGTATGCAAGGATGGTTCAACATAAGGAAAATCAAACAATGTAACACACTACATAAACAGATCGAAAGAAAAAAATCACATGATCATCTGTATGGAGACAGAAAAGCATTCGACAAAATACAGCACATTTTCCTGATAAAAACACTGCAAAAGATAGGAATAGAAGGAAACTTTCTGAACATAATAAAATTAAATAAATCTGTCATAAGTCAGGAGCTTCAATCAAAATTGATGAGCCTTTAGAAGAAGCTGAAGATTGGATCATTACCATTACAGGAACAAGGACCAGATACAGAATGCACAATGTTTGCTGCAGAACAGTGTGAAGCAGTATGCAGAAGTTGAAGGATTCTAATGCAAGATATTTTTACTTTTTTATAGTGTGAAGCAGTATTCTGGAAAGTTTTTCTAAGACTAGTGAAGAACTGAAGGGCTCCTGCATTTTTTTTTTTTTATCTGCTTCTGTTTAAAAAGCTAACATTCCTCAGC
Source organism: Tolypeutes matacus (assembly GCA_026826555.1). Taxonomy (NCBI): domain Eukaryota; kingdom Metazoa; phylum Chordata; class Mammalia; order Cingulata; family Chlamyphoridae; genus Tolypeutes; species Tolypeutes matacus. Next base: position 239,130 of record JAKSZT010054314.1, read on the forward strand.
TTCATAGGTGTTCTGCATTTGAGGAATAGTGAAATCTTTGCTGTTCACCAGATGTAATGATTTAATTCCTTTCAATCAGGGTGAGGGGTGGGGAAGGGTGTGCAAAAAAAACCTAACACTGAAATTTTGAAACAGCAGCAGAGTGAGTGAATTTTATTTTTTGTTCATTGTTGGTGGTAAAGATTCCTCCCATGTAATAATTGTGAACACCTTGTTTTGTGGTCACTGTAACATTTGGGATATATGGGGGGTAGGACAGAGAGGAGGAGTAACAATAGCCCACATGTCTCTGTCATCTATTCAGAGCAGTGTGCAGAATGTAATGCTCTTTTCTAAGAAATGTTTTATGATTTTAAAAAAAAATTTAGTGAACCTAAAAAAAAAAATGAAAACCCCACAGTTAACATCATATACAATGGTGAAATCCTAAAAGCTTTCTCTCTAAAATTGGGAGCAAAACAAGGATACCCACTATCACCACTCTTATTTAAGATTGTCTTAGAAGTAATTGCTCAAGCACTGATGTAAGAAAAAGAAATAAAAGGCATCCAAACTGGAAAGGAAGAAGTAAAAATTTACTATTTGCAAACGACTTGATCCTACACATAGAAAGCCTGAGAAACCTACAACAAAGCTTCTAGAAATTAGTAAAGTTACAGGTTATAAGATCAATGTACAAAAATCAGTAGCATGTCTACACCAATAATGAGCAATCTGAGAAGTAAATTAAGAAAAAAAATACAATTCACAACAGTCACTAAAAAAATCAAGTATCTAGGAGTAAATTTAACTAAAGATGTAAACGACTTATACACAGAAAACTACACATCACTGTTAAAGGAAATCAAAGAAGACTTACATAAATGGAAGAATATTCCCTGTTAATGGATAGAAAGACTAAATATCATTCAGATGTCTATCCTACCCAAACTAATATATAGATTTAGTGCAATTCCAATAAAAATCAACACAGCAATTTTACTGAATTGGAAAAAAATTAACTATTAAATTTATTTGGAAGGGCAAGAAGCCCTGAATAGCCAAAGGCATACTGAAAAAGAAAAGTGAAATTGGAGGACTTCAAAACATACTACAAAGCAACAGTGGTCAAAACTGCATGGTATTGACACAAGGATAGATATACTGACCAATGGAACCGAATTGAGAGCTCTGATATAGATCCTTGCATATACACTCAACTGATATTTGACAAGGCCACCAAGCCCAATCAACTGGGAGAGAATGGCCTCTTCAACAAGTGGTGCTTGGAGAACTGGATATCCATATCCAAAAGAATGATAGAGGAACACCATCTCACACCTTATACAAAAATCAACTCAAGATGGATCAAAGATCTAAATATAAGAGCCAAAACCATAAATACTTTAGGAGATAATGTAGGGAAGCATCTACAGGATCTTGTAATAAAAATTGGCTTCATGAACTTCACAACCAAAGCACAAGCTGCAAAAAAAATAAAAAATAAATAGGACCTCCTCAAAATTCAAACCTTTTGCACCTCAGAGGAGTTTGTCAAGAAAGTTAAAAGACAGCCTACCCAACGGGAGAAAATATTTGGTAACCATATATCTGATAAGAGCACATATAAAGCATATATAATATCCAGCATATATAAAGAAATCCTATATCTTGAAAATAAAAAGATAAACAACCCATTTTAAAAATGGACAAGTGATTTGAACAGACACTTCTCCAAAGAAGAAATACAAATGGCTAAAAAGCATGACAAGATGCTCAACATCACTAGCTATTGGGGAAATGCAAATCAAAACTATAATGAGATACCATCTTACACCCATGAGACTGCAGGCCATTAAAAAAAAACAGAGGAATACAAGTGTTGGAGAGGATGTCGAGGAATGGGAACCCTCATCCACTGCTGGTGGGAATGGAGAATGTGTCAGCCATTGTGGAGGACAGTCTGGCAGTTCCTCAAAAAACTAACTATAGATCTGCCATATGACTCAGCAATTCCATATACCCTGGAGAAATGAAAACAAGGACATGAACAGATATTTGCACATCAATGTTCATAGCAGCATTATTCACTGCTTTTATCCCAAAATTGGAATCAACCCAAATGCCCATGAACAGATGAATAGATAAACAAAATGTGGTACATACATACAATGGAATATTACTCAGCTCTAAGAAGGAATACAGTACTAACACACAGGATAACATGGATAAATCTTGAAGACCTTATGTTGAGTGAAGCAAGCCAGACATTGAAGGATAAATATTACATGACCTCTCTGATATGAATTAAGCAAATCTAGCCTACTCAGATAGCTGAAGACTGGAAGATAGGTGTACAGAAAATGGAAAGGGAAAGAAGTTTGTGAGCCAATACCATATAGGTGAAAACTATGATAAGGTGGAAGTGAGTAGTTGGGCAGTGAAGGGATATGACAGGGGTGTAGGGATACTATTGCCTTGGGTGGTGCAAGCTTGACAGGGGAGTAGGGTGGGGAGGATGGGTTGGACGGTCCATCAAACAGGGGTGAGTGTTGGGGGAGGGAGCAGGTGAACACTAGGGATTGGTGGGTATGTGGATCAAACTACAATGATGATTTTGGCTCTTATATCATTTTACAAATATTGGTATGTATTGTGAAAATTTTTATTTTTACCCACAATAAAAAATAAATAAATTAAAAAAAAAAAAAACTACAATGATGAGAAAGCCCTTCTGGCAATATGACAAGGAAAGGTTACTGGTTTAGGGTGCTGGATGGGGGGACATTTGGGACAGGGCACATCTGGTGCAGTCTTCAAGAGAATGTGCAAGGGATCATTTTGTCACAGTGTGCTGTATCAGTGGGGGGAGACCAACATAATGAGTGGGCAGGATTTGGACTCCCATGCTGAGGAGGCCCAATATGTTCTCAAACACATGGGAGAGTGTCTTTTGAGAGCATGGGCAGTTCCTAATAGGGGAGAACAGACTAGTGTGTCAACCCTCAGCATTTTATCAAATATCTATGAACTTTGTCCATTAAGAAGTGAAGCCTGGTGATCACCATGGACACTGAGGGATGGATGAGGGAGGAATAGAATAGATGGAAGAGAGGGTATTTAGGGGGCAATGGAAGTGTTCTGTATTATCTTGGAATGATGGATACAGGCCATGTTAAATTTCATCAAAAATTTATAAAAGTGTATGTTCTCAAGTGTAAACCATAATGTAAAACATTCACCATGATTAGTAGCTGTGTTTCAATATTTCTACATCAGTTGTAACAAATGTACAATCCACATGTAAAATGGTTATTAATAGGGAAGGTGGAAAAGGGGGAGGATGTTGGGTATATGGGAGCCTCTCCTATATTTTGTATGTAAATTTACTGTGACTAAAACCTCTTTGAACACACATACACACAAAGTAAGACACTGGAGAAGAAATGGAAGAAAATGCCACTGTACATACAGGACAACAGATATTTTAGTGATGAAAGCCAAAACAATAAATTTTTTTTCATTTTTTAATACCCCATTTTTTTACTTTATTTTAGTTTTGGTTTTTCTAAACTATTATATATTTTATTTCTTATGTTTAAGCCTTTCATTACTATTTCATTTTCCTATTAATCAAATCTGGCAACATTCTTGGCTTCATTTTTGAAGAAAATTTGGATCACAGAAAGATTACAACTAGGGTAGGGAGGATCAATGGTGTGGGGTGTCAGTGATGGTGGCTACATGGGAGAAAGTTCACCTAGGCAAACATATAAGGTATATAATATGTTCATGTGTTCATGTGGCATTGCCACAGTGGGTAGAGATTCACACAACAGCCGAAGGATTGTTGAATCCCCATCCTGGGGAGCTCTGCCACATTCTCTAATGGAATAGCAACAATCATCTAAGTACAGGGGCAATGTCTAGTGAAGAATGATTGTCCATTGATGGGCCCCTGATATTGATCACTATGCTTATGAGCCTTTTGCTTTTGAATTTGCAACTTAGCCTAGTGTTGTAGGGTGCCTAAAAGTTACCTCCTGAGAACCTCCTTTCTGCTCAAATATGGCCTCTCTCTAAGCCAAACTCAGCATGTGCATGCATTACCTTCCCCTGCAGTGAGGGACATGACTTCCAAGGATGAGCCTCCCTGGCACCGAGGGATTACTACCAAGCACCAGCTGGTTATAGAACTGGAAAAAGACCTCAAATAAAAGGGGGAAAAGGTAAAGACAAATGAGTTTACATGGCTAAAACAGTTCAAAGTGAATTGGGAGGTCATCAGAGAGGTAACACTTATACACATCTCAGCAGGATCTCATAGACAGCCTAAGTGGACACTACCCCAAACAGTGGGACTCCTGAGAACTCTGGAGACACCCAGGTCCTGCAGTCATGGCAGATTGCTCTGGGGTTTGGTGCTTTGCCAGAGGACCCTGCTTTGGAGATTGTGCTTCCAAATGTGACAGAGTTGGACCCAGATGTGACTTCTCTACACATGCTGCTTCTGTCCCTTTTGTTTGAACCTATAGTTGGTGCTGGAGTTGGTAAGTGTACATCCAGGAGACCTGAATCTCTGGGCTGTCCACATGTCAGCTGGGCCCTGAGACTCAGAAGAGTTGCAGCACCTACTCTCCAGTTCACTGGACTCACTCAGGACAGCTGATGGGGAGGTAAGGATGGACAACTACCACACCAAGGAACCAAGAGTGTCTACAACTGCAAGCAAGAGACTGCCATCCATCAACCATATGGGATTGAAGTCCCCTCTCAATTAAAGGTGGTGTGGGCATCACCACCCCAGAATCCTTAGGACTGGTGAATAAAATACAGACTAGAATAGACTTATTGGTGTTCTACTATAGACTTATTGTGATTCTAGCAATGGAAGAAATTATATCATTGATGTGGAGACAGTGGCCACTGGAGGTGCTGAGATCCAGGAGAGGGAAAAAGAGGTGTAATATGGGGGCATTTTCAGGACTTGGAATTGATCTGGATGACATTGTGGTGACAGATACAGCCCATTATCTGCCATAGTGAACAGAAATGAGGGAGGGAGCATGTAAACTACAATGTAAACTATAGTCCATGCTTAGTGTGCATCCAAAATGTGTTCATCAATTGCAATGAATTTACAACACTAATGAAAGAAGTTGTTAATGTGGGGAAAACTGGGAGGTCTGGGGAGTGGGGCATATGGGAATCCCTTATATATTTTTTATGTAATAATTTATGTAACCTAAGTATCTTTTAGAAATAAATTAAAAATATATTTTAAAAAATAAGATAAAACTATTTTCTTTTCCCTTAACAAAACAAGATTTGCATGTATTACATAATTAACTTAACAGAGAGTTCTTAATGCTAATATCCTTAAAAACACTATTATTCCTTAAATAAAAATTTACATTTTCATCATGGTAAAGATCTAGCAGATAGAATGCTAATTTGATTAGTAATCCTCTAAAACATAGGAAGAACACATCCAGCTAGAATGAAATGATATGCTTCTGTTGTATTTACATGGATAATACCAAAGGCACAATATTTTTATTTGAATAATAATATGAAATAAGCCCTGTTTGAGAAAGTTGTTTCTAAATTATGTAAACTTTAACTATCTTCCAAACATTTGGATATAGATTTATGAAAACTCTTTTTTTACACAGGAAACTTTAGATGTTTGGTTTCCTTGATTTCAAGAACATTAGCAGTATTAATGTATATATATAAGTGCTTATTTATCTTTAGGCCAATTTGAATACAACTATTTTAAGGAATTTTATGAGTTAATTTGGTAATACCATTCAGAGTTAAGAAATCATACACCAAACATACAGACAGACCAACTATTGATTTTATAACTTCAATTTAAAAATTTTCTATATTAATCAGATTAAAAAAAACATAGAAACACAGAAAACATAGGCTTCTCATGAGCTATTTAATTTCTTGTTTTCCTTGTGTTAAGAATCCTTTAAGGAAACTATTTTAACATATCTTTTTTTTATTATTTTTTTTTATTTTTTATTTTGTGAGCTTGTTTCCCAGGTTTTTTTTTGTTTGTTTTTTTTGTTTTTGTTTTTGTTTTTTTATTGTGGGTAAAAAGCAAAATTTTCACAATACATACCAACATTTGCAAAATGATGTATGCATATATGTGCATTTGCTTACAAAAATGTTATTTATGTATATATATAAATATATTTTAAGAGGTGCTTAGATACACAAAATATTACACAGAACCCACTGGGATTCCCGTGTTGCCCACCTCCCACACCTCCCACCACATCCCACACAAACATCTCCCACAAGTGTGGCCCACCACCCTCAATGGACTTACACTTCCTGGGGCCTTGCCACCAACCATAGACCACAGTTCACACCGTAGACAACGCTCTCTCCCACACAATTCTGAGTGGTGTGTGCTGTTTTAAAATGGCCTACATCCGTTGCCACAAAGGTACTCAGGACAACCTCCAAATCCCAAAGAAGCCCCTGTATTTCAACTGCTCGTCCCCTCCCTGCCCCAAAAGTGTCTAGTGGCCACTGGCTCCACCTCATTGTTATAATTTCTTCCATTGCTAGAATCACCATATATGAACAACAGAATACCATCAAGTGCACTCTAGTCCATAGTTGTTCCCCCAATCCTGAGGGGACTGGGATGGTGATGTCCACTCCACCTCCAAGTGAGAGAGGGCTTATATCCCATGGATAAGGTGGGTGGGATGATCCTGCCTGCAGATGCAGGCCCTCTCCATTCCCTGGGATGGCCATTGCCCATCGTTGTCTCCTCACCAGGTGACTTGAATGAGTCCATTGAGCTGTAGGGTAGGAGTTTCAGCTCCACCAAGATTCCATGCACACCTGGCACATAGGTAGGCCACAAGCTCCAGTCTCTGGAAGTATACCTAAGAACTTCAGCATCACATATAGGTTTGAATAGAAGGGACTGATGAACCATGTGCAGGGAGGACTTATTTGAGTCCAATTCTGTCACTCTCAGGAGCACAGATTCCAAAATAGAGCCCACGGATAAGGAATCAGTCTCTGGGTCTAACCCCACTTATATAGGACCTGGGTGTCTCCAGAGCTCTCAGGAGGAGCCCCTCTATGTGGGGTGATAGGCACTTAGAGGTTCTATGAGCTCCTACTGAGGTGTGCATAAGAGTTACCTCTGGGATGACCTCCCGACTCTCTTTGAAGTCTCTTAGCCACTTGAACTCATTTGTCTTTACCTTTTCCCCCTTTAATTCAAGGTCTTTTTCCAGTTGTGTTGCCAATTGGCACTTGGTATTGATCCCTCGTTGCCAGGGAGGCTCATCCCCGGGAGTCATGTCCCACGTTGGGGGGAAGGTAATGCAATCATATGCTGAGTTTGGCTTAGAGAGAGGCCACATTTGAGCAACAAGGAGGCTCCCAGGTGGCAACCATTAGGCACCCCACAACTGTGGCTAAGTCTCAGTTACAAGAGCAAAGACTCACAAGGGTAGTCATTAATAAAAATAACACATCAGTGGGTCTTCCTCTTTTGACAGACTCTGTCCCTGCACTCAGAGGACTATTGCTACTCCCTTGGAGACTGTGGCAGAGCTCTCCAGGCTAGGAATTCAGATTCCCTCATTTATTGTGTGATTGTCCACCCATCGTGACCATGCCCCATCTTTTGATCTTTTGAACGATTTTGTATATCTTTCATATATATTTGGATGAACTAATTCCCATGAAACCCCCTCCCAGACACCCCCCACCAATAATCCCCTGCAGTACCCATTGTAACCCTTCTGTGATCCAAATCCTCCATGAACATGTAGTCCATAAAATAATCAAATACACTTACTAGGAAAAAGATACAAGTATGATAAGCTTACATGCAAGAGACAAACATAAGGAAACTCAGGGGGAAAAAAAAAAGGAAAAAAAAAACAAACAGTCAAACAAAAAACAAAACAATATAAAATATAATTAGCGGATTGGGACATTCAAAAAATGGGCAAAAAGGCAAAGGAAATGCCTTTAAAAAATATAAATATATATATACATATATATATATATTCATTTTTTTTTCCTTTCTCTCTCTCTTTTTTTTCTTTCCTTCCTTTTATCACTGTGTTATCGGATGTCTGGTGTGCCGTGACACCTTCCCCCTCTCAATCCCCATTGTCTCCCAATTTTTCATTTGATTTTCAAAGAAGTTTAGGTCACAACAAAGTCACATACGGAGTGCCGGAGACTCCCAGATACCAAACCACCCCCCCTTCCCAACCCGATATTAACCCACCCTTTTTTTTGAATGTTAGCATTGTTATAACTGTTATACAGATAGCAAAATATAGCAACTAAACATTGTCAATGATTTACAGTATAGTTTACAATTTAGATGATACAGTTTAATAATTTTGATGATATTTACCATGTCCTGTGTCCATTACTGTAAGGTAATGAAAAACCTTCTTCATGACCACCAAACACCTCATTAGATCTTGACTGTTCCCTTCCCCCCAGCCCCCCAGGGCCCATGAAACCACCCTCTCCCTACCCATGAAATGTCAAGATTCACAGTTACATGCCCTGGGGATTTGAACCTGCCCTTCCTAATCCCCCCACTCCCCAGTGCTGCACCACCAAACCCAAGAACACCACCAGTCTTCTGCCCAATCCCCCAACATGCAACCACACTCTACCCCTTTACCATAGATTATGTCCATATGGGTGATGGCTCAAAGCCTGCTCTTCTCTTACTCTCCTTTGTTAACCTATCTTTCAGACAATGGTTCTCAGAGACTGCTCACTTTCCTCAGTTCAGATCAGTGAGGTCATATACTGTTCATCCTTCAGTGCCTGGCTTGCTTCACTCAACATAAGGTCTTCAAGATTCATCCACGTTATTCCATGTGTTAGCACTTTGTTCCTTCTTACCGCTGAGTAATATTCCATTGTATGTATGTACCACATTTTGCTTATCCATTCGTCTGTTGATGGGCACCAGGGCTGATTCCAACTTTTGGCAATGGTGAAAAATGCCGCTATGAATATTGGTGTGCATATATCTGTTTGTGTTTTTGCTTTCAGTTCTTCTGGGTATATACCCAGCAGTGGAATTGCTGGATCATACGGAAGATCTATTGTTAGTATTCTGAGGAACCGCCAAACTGTCCTCCACAGTGACTGGACCATACCGCAGTCCCACCAGCAGTGGATGAGGGTTCCTATTCCTCCACATGCTCTCCAACATTTAGTGTCTCCTGTTTTTTTAATAGCTGACATTCTGATGGGTGTAAGATGGTATCTCATTGTAGTTTTGATTTGCATTTCCCTGATAGCAAGCGATGTTGAGCATTTTTTCATGTGCTTTTTAGCCATTTGTATTTCTTCCTTGGAGAAGTGTCTTTTCAGATCACTTGCCCATTTTTTAAATGGTTTGTTTGTCCTTTTATTTTCAAGGTGTAGGATTTTTTTTATATATGCAGGATATTAGGCTCCTATCAGATATATGGTTGCCGAATATTTTTTCCCATTGGGTAGTCTGCATTTTTATTTTCTTAATAACATCCTTTGAGGTGCAGAAGTTTTTAATTTTGAGGAGATCCCATTTATCAATTTTTTTCTCTTGCTGCTCATGCTTTGGCTGTGAAGTTCATGAAACCATTTCTTATTACAAGGTCCGGTACATGCTTCCCTACATTATCTTCCAAGGTCTTTATGGTTTTGGATCTTATATTTAGATCTTTGATCCATCTTGAGTTGATTTTTGTATAAGGTGTGAGATGGTATTCTTCTCTCATTCTTTTGGATATAGATATCCAGTTCTCCAAGCACCACTTGTTAAAGAGGCCATTCTCTCCCAACTGAGTGAGCTTCGTGGCCTTGTCAAATATCAGATGACTGTATATGTGGGGATCTATATCAGAACTCTCAATCCGGTTCCATTGGTCAGTAGGTTTATCCTTGTGCCAATACCACGCAGTTTTGATCACTGTAGCTTTGTAGTATGTTTTAAAGTCAGGTAATGTGATACCTCCAACTCCATTTTTCTTTTTCAATATATCTTTGGCAATTCGGGGCCTCTTGCTTCTCCAAATATATTTTGTGGTTAGTTTTTCCAGTTCCTTCAAAAATATAGTGTTGACTTTTATTGGGATTGCATTAAATCTGTAGATTAGTTTGGGTAGGATAGACATCTTGATGATGTTTAGTCTTCCTATCCATGAACAGGGAATATTTTTCCATTTATTTAAGTCTTCTTTGATTTCCTTTAACAGTGTTGTGTAGTTTTCTGTATATAAGTCCTTTACATCTTTAGTTAAATTTATTCCTAGGTATTTGATTCTTTTATTTACTATTGTAAATGGTATTTTTTTCCTGATTTCCTCCTCAGTTTGCTCGTTATTGGTGTACAGAAATGCTACTGTTTTTTGAGCTTTGATCTTATAGACTGCAACATTACTGAACTCCTTTATAAGTTCTAGAAGCCTTGTTGTAGATTTCTCAGGGCTTTCTATGTATAGGATCATGTCATCTGCAAATAATGAAATTTTTACTTCTTCTTTTCCAATCTGGATGCCTTTTATGTCCTTTTCTTGTCTCAGTGCTCGTGCAAGTACTTCTAAGACAATGTTAAATAGGAGTGGTGATAGTGGGCATCCTTGTCTTATTCCCTTGTCTTCTCAGAGGGAAGGCTTTTAGGATTTCACCATCGAAAATGATGTTAGCTTTGGGTTTTTCATATATACCTTTTATCATTTTCAGAAAGTTTCCATCCATTCCTATCTTTTGTAGTGTTTTTATGAGGAAAGAGTTCTGTATTTTGTCGAATGATTTTTCTGCATCTATAGAGATGATCATGTGATTTTTTTATTTCAATCTGTTTATGTCGTGTATTACATTGATTGATTTTCTTATATTGTACCATCCTTGCATACCTGGGATGAAACCCACTTGGTCATGGTGTATAATCCTTTTGATATGTTCTTGAATGCGATTAGCAAGTATTTTGTTAAGGATTTTAGCATCTAGGTTCATTAGAGAAATTGGTCTGTAATTTTCCTTTTTTTGTGGTATCTTTATTTGGTTTTGGTATTAGGGTAATGTTGGCATCGTAGAATGAGTTAGGTAATATTCCTTCTACTTCTATTTTTTGGAAGAGCTTAAGTAGAATTGGCATTAGCTCTTTCCGGAATGTTTGGTAGAATTCAGCTGTGAAGCCATCT
>JAKSZT010054314.1:278441-289784 GCA_026826555.1 Tolypeutes matacus
TAAGAAGGAATGCAGTATTAACACACAGGGTAACATTGATGAATCTTGAAGACCTTATGTTGAGCGAAGTAAGTCAGGCACTGAAGGACAAATATTATATGACCTCACCGATATGACCTAATCAAACTGAGCAGACTCACAGAGCTAGAGTCTGGAAGACGGGTTTACAGGAGACAGAAAGGGAGTAGAAGTGGGTGAGCCAATGTCCATAAGGGCAAAATCTATGATAAAGTGGAAGGGTGTGGTTGGGCAGTAGATGGGCATGACGGTGGTGCAGTGACATGATTGGGTTCAGTGGTGCTTGTCTGAGAAGTATATAGGGTGGGGGTTTTGGTTGGACTATCTGTGGGACTGGGGGGATGGTCAAATGAAGGAGCAGATGAACTCTGGGGATTTGCAGTTCTGTGGTTAAACCTATAAGGTTTGAAATGTACTTTTGGCAAATATGGCAGGGGAGGATTACTGATGTAGGTTGTCAGGTATGAGGGTGTATGCGGTATAAGGCACACCTGGGGCAGCCTTCTATGGAATGTCTAAGTGTTCACCTTCTCATAGTGTGTTATCTGAGTGGCTGGATACCCACACAGTAAACAAGAAAATATTAAACTCCCAACCTGGGGAGTCCTATGTTCTCAATTGGAGCGACAAGAATCCCTCGAGAACATAGGCAGTGCCTAATAAAAGAAAACAGACCAATAAGTCAAGCACTCAATATTATTGCAAGTAACTATGAAGCTTATTCTTCAAAAAGTGTAACTTGGTTATTACCATAGGTTTTGAGGGGAAGGGGAGGGAGGAATAGAATAGATGAAATGTAGGGCATTTTTAGGGCATTAGAATTGTTCAGCATAATCTTGCAATGATGTATATAGGCCACTTCAAATTTTGTTAAAATCTATAAAAGCGTATGACCCCAAATGTAAACCATAATGTAAATCATTGACCATGGTTAGTAGCAATGGTTCAGTATTTGTACATGATTTTTAACAAATGTACCTACCCCATGTAAAATATTAATGAGGGAGATGGGAAGGGGGGGAGAGGGTTGGGTATATGGTAATCACATATTTTCTCTATGTGACTTTTCTGTATCCTTAAGCTTCTTTGAAGATTAAATGAAAAAAATAAGATACTGGGGGAATATATGAAAGAAAATGTCACTGTACATGGAAGACAACAGATCTTACACTGTTGTTGAAAGACATATCTAAATTTTTAAAAGGAATTTTTATTTCAAATTGTTTTAAAATTTTGTAATTTATTGATTATATTTAAAATTATCATTTCATTTTTCTGATTATTTTTATTTGGTTATTTGCTTGGTTTCATTTTTGGACAGGTTTTGGATCACAGAATGATTACTGCAGTGGTGGGAAAGGATCACTGGTGCAAGGTATCAGTGAGGTGGGGATGCATGGGAAGGAGTTCCCCTGGGGCATGTCTCTAAGACAAATGAGTAAGTTCAAGTGCTCATGGGATAATGTCTTGATGGTTGCAGATCCACACAATAACCAAAAGAATATTGAATTCCCATCCTGGGATTTCTGCTACATTCTCTAATAGGACAGCAAGTATCCCCCAAGTGTAAGGGCTATATCTAGTGAAGGAGGACAGACCATTATGCCAGGCCCTTGACATTGATGATTGTACTTAGGAACCTTTTCTTGTGAAATTGAAACATAGCCTAGTATTATATACTGCCTAAGAGTTACCTCCTGAAACCAACTTGTTGCTCAGATGTGGGCTCTTCCTAAGCCAAACAAGCATATAAAAGCACTGCCTTCCCTCCCAGCATGGGACTTGACTCCCACAGATGAGCCTTCCTGGCACTGAGGGATTGTTACCAAGCACCATCTAGCAATGCATCTGGAAAAAGATTTTGACCAAAAGGGAGATAGAGTAAACACAAATGAATTTTTATAGCTAAGAGATTTCAAAGTGAGTTGGGAGGTCATTCTAGAGGTTATGCTTGTGCAAGTCTCAGTAGGATCTCATTGACTGTCACAGTAAATAGTGCCTCAAATAGCAGGGCTCCTGAGGACTCTAGAGTTATACAGAATCTATAAGCACAGCTGATACACATGGCTCTTCTGTGCCTTTGATTTGAACCCATAATTAACACTATACTTGATAAATATATCTCCCAGAGACTTAATTCTTGATCCATCCATGTGCCAGTTGAGCCCTGAATTTCAGCAGAGTTGCAACACCTACTCTCCAGTTTACTGGACTCATCGAGGACAACTAAGAAGGAGATGATGGACAATGCCCATCCCAAGGAATAGAGAGTGTCTGCATCTGCAAGCAAGATAGCTCCATCCATCTGCCCCATGGGTTCTAAGCCCCTCTCAATTATATGCAGAGTGGGCATCAACATCCCCAAATCCTCAAGTTTGGGGACTGAACAAGGACTAAATTAGAGTTATTATTATTCTACTATAGACTTAATATTATTCTAGCAATGGAAAAACTCTTATCATTGATGTAAAGGAGCGACCATCAGAGGTTCTGAGGTATGGGAGAGGGAATAATAGGTGTAATGTGGGGTCATTTTGGGGACATTGGGTTTGTCCTGCATGACATTGCAGTGATGGATAGTGGCCATTGTATATTTTGTCATAACTTACAAAATTTTGTGGGACAAAGTATAAACTATAATGTAAACTGTAGTTCATGGTTGGTAGCAATGCTTCAATATGGGTTCATGGATTTTAACAAATGTACCATACTAAAGAAGGATGTTGTTAAGGTGGGAAAGTGTGAGGTAGAGGGAGAGGGGCATATGGAAATCCCTTTATATTTTTTTTGAAAAATTTTTTCATGTGGGTGGCAGGTGTTTTTGCCATTTGTGTTTATTCTTTGGACAAATACCTATTCAAGTCTTTTGCCCCACTTTTAATTGGGTTGTTATTTTAAATAACTTTATTCCAATTAAAAAATAACAGAAAAATGCAGCTGAAGAACTTATGGAAACATTGCTCCTAAAATGTTCTTTCAAGGCACTTTCATTTAATTCCAACTACATTTAGGTCTTCTTTGATTTTTTTTTAGGTGTGTTTTGTTGACCAAAGCAGTCCTCTCCAGGGAAATTCGTCCTCCTGCTCTTGCCCAGCTCCCATCCCATCATAGTATATGCCAGCCCCATTTCCATATAGACATTCAGAGAAACCATAGCCTGCCAGTACCTTGATTTTGGACTTACAGCTTCCACATTGTGAAGCAATAAGTTCCTATTGTTTAAAAAACCAGCTAGTTTGTGGTATTTTGTTATAGCAGCCCTGGCAAACCAAGATAGGTTATTTCTTTCATTAAGCCTCTATTACTGAAGATCGATATTTATATTTTTTGCTATTAAAATCAAAATTGTGCTGAAAAAAAAAAAGGATGCTGGATTTATCACATGCCTTTTCTGCATGAAAGAGATGATCATGTGTTTTTTTCCTTCAGCTTGTTAATGTGGTGTCTTACTTTAATTGATTTTCTTTTTTTCTTTCTTTCTTTTTGAAGTTTTAGATTACATAAAAGTTTTATTGAAATATATATAGGATTCCAGTATACCCCAACCATCCTCCATCACACATTCCCACATTAACAACATCTTTCATTAGTGTTGTACATTTGTTCCAATTGATGAACAAATATTAAACCATTGCTGCTAACCATGACCTGTAGTTTTTACTATGGTTTACACTTTGCAGGGCATAATTTTATATGTTTTGACAAAAGGCATAATGGCCCATATCCATCATTGCAAAATCATGCAGAACAATTCCAATATCCCAAAAATGCCCCAAGATACACGTATTCTTCCTTCTACCTTCCCTCCGAACCTCTGGTGACCCCTCTCTTTATATCAATGAAAAAGTTATACCAACACTAGAATAATAATAATTCTACTTTGGTCTAGAGATGATTTCCCCCTTATGTTTGTTCATTCCTCAGTCTTGATGATTTGGGATGGTGATGCCCATTCTGCTCCCAATTGAGGGAGCTGAGATCCCATGGGACAGATGGATGAAACTGTCTTGCTTGCAGTTGTATCTACTCTCTGTTTTTAGGGATGGGCATTGTCCATCTTCATCATTTTGTTTGTTGTTCTGGGCAAGTCCAATGAACTTGAGAGTAGGCATTGGCTGCAACTCTGCTGAGAATGAGGGCTTAACCGTTATCAGGAGACAGAACGGGAGCAGAGTATGGTGAGCTGATGGTCAATATAGGCAGAAACTATGATAAGGTGGAAAGGGTGGTTTGGCAGTGGATGGGGGGATGGTGGTACAGGGATTTGAGTGGGGTTGACAGTGTTACAATGTGAGGGTATGTGGGGTGGGGGTGTTGGTCTATCCATGGAACTAGGAAGAGGGCTGGAGAAAGCAACAGGTGAACTGTGGGGATTTGTAGGTCTGTGGTTGAAATTACAATGGTGGGTATGGCTCTTTTGCCATATAGGGCAGAGGAAGGTCACTGGTGCAGGGTGTCTGTAGTGATGATATGTGTGGGAAAGTTTGCATCTGGACATGCTTCTATGGAAAATGAATGTGTTCTCTTTGTTAAAGGGTGTTATGTTAGTGGGTGGAGACCCACACAATAAACAAGAAAATATTAAACTCTCATCCTGGGGAGTGCTGCTACATTCTCACATACAGGGGCAAGAATCTCTTGAGTACATAGGCAGTGCCTAATACAAGAAAATAGACCAATATGTCAAGCCCTCAATATTAATGAATGTAACTATGAACCTTATTCTTCAAAAATTGAAACTTAGTGGTTATCATAGATTCCGAGGGGAAGGGCAGGGAGAATAGATGGAACATAGGGCATTCTTAGGGCATTGGAATTGTTCTGCATGATATTAAAATGATGGATAAAAGCCATTATATATTTTGCCAAATCCTATAAAACTATATGGTGCAAAGTATAAAGCATAATGTATATGACCATGGTTACTAGCAGTGCTTCAATATTTGTTAATCAATTGTAACAAATGTTCCATACTCAGGTAAGATTTTATTAATAGGGGAAAATGTGAGATGGGGAGGGGGTGGGGAATATGAGAATACTCTCTATTTTTGATGAGAATTTTCTATAACCTAAAGCTTCTTTGAAAATAAAGTGAAAAAAATAAGTCACTGGAGGCACATACGGAAGAAATTGTCAAAATACATAAAAGACAACAGATCATATGGTGATAAAAGGCACAATGCAATTTTTTAAAAATTTCATTTACTTTTATTTTTTGGCTTTGTTTTGGGGGAAGTTTTGGATTACAGTAAAGTTACAGCTATGGCAGGGGAGGATCACTGGTGCAGGGTGTCAGTGGTGGGGGGATGTGTGGGGAAGGATGCACCCGAGGAATGCCTCTATGGAATATGTTTGTGTTTTGGTCATGTGTTGTTATCTTAGTGGGTGAAGACCCACACAGTAACCAACAAAATTTAAATTCTGATCTTTGCAGAGTTCTGCTACATTCTGTAATAGAGTGGGAATAATCTCTAGAGTACATAGGCAGTGCCTAGCAAAAGAGGACAGACCAATACAGCAGACCCTTGATATAAATTTTTGTACTTATGAACCTCAGCCTTGTGAAATTGAAACATAGCCTAGTTATACACTTCTTGCAAAATTGGGCATCTTTTTGCAAACACTCTTAGTTTCAGTTTATTTGTGAATATTTTAAACTCCCCTTCATATTTGATGGACAATGTTGTCAGACAAAGAATTCTCAGCTGGCAATTTTTCTCTAGTATCCTAATGATATCATACCACTGTCTTCTCGCCTCCATGATTTCTGATGAGCAATCTGCTCTAAGTCTTACTGGGTATCTCTTATATGTGATGGTTTCCTTCTCCCTTGCTGACCAGAACTTTCTCTTTCTCTTTGACTTTGATCTTTTGAGTAGTATGTGTCTTGGAGTATGTATATTTGGATTTATTCTGATTGGAGTATGCTGTGATTTTTGGACATGTGAATTCATTTCTTTTATGAGACTTGGGGAATTTTCAGCCATTATTTCCTCAAATATTCTTTCTGCCCCATTTCCCTTTCTTCTGTTTCTGGAATTCCCATAACATGTATGTTCTTGCATTTTGTTTTAATATTCAAGTCCCTAAGCCCCTGCTCAATTTTTTCCATTCTTTTCTCACTGGTTTCTTCTCTCTCTTCATTTTCAGCTGTTCTTTCTTCTGCATCAGTTATTTTTTCTATCATTACTGTTTTATGTCTCTAATGTTTTTTTTATATAATATATTTTTTAATTTTTTTAAAGACATTTGGATTACATAAATGTTACAGAACTATAGGGATCCCCATATGCCCCACTCCCCACACCTCCCACACCCTCTCACATAAACATCCTTCATTAGTGTGGCACATTATGACAATTGATAAACACATCCTGGGGCTTTGCCATTAAGCATGGACCATACTTCACATTGTATTTCACACTCTCTCCCACACAGTTCTGCATGTCATGTGATGTTATAAAATGGCCTATATCTTTCGTTGCAGTGTCATTCAGTACGATACCCAAGTCCTGTAAAAGCCCCCATATTACAACTGTTTTTCCCTCCCCCTGCCCCCAGAGCCTCCAGTGGCCACTGGCTCCACATCAATGTTGTAATTTCTTCCATTGGTAGAATCACAATATGTCTATACTAGAATGCCAGTAAGTCCACTTTAGCCCATAGTTCTTTACCCAATCCTGAGGATTCTTGGATGGTGATGTCCACTCCACTTCTAATTGAGGGGGGGTGTGATTAAATCCCATGGGGAAGATGGATAGGGCTATCTTGCTTGCAGTTTCAGGCTGTCTCTGTTCCTTGGGATGGTCGTTATCCATCATCATCTCCTTGTTAGTTGTCCTAGGTGAGTCCAATGAGCTGTAGAGTATGTGTTGCAACTCCACTGAGGTTCCAGGCCCAGCTGGCACATGGACACACCAAAGAATCGTGTCTCTTGGATGAATACATACAAACTCCAGCACCAAGTATAGGTTTAAATAGACAAGACAGATGAGTCTTGTGTAGGGACGACATAATTGAGTCCACGTGTCACTCTCAGGAGCACAGACTCCAAAGTAGGGCCCACTGGCAAGGCTCCAAACCCCGGAGATATCAGCCCAGACCATAGGACCTGGGTGTCTCGAGGGCCCTCAGGAACCCCACTATTTGGGGAAGTATCTACTTTGGCAGTCTATGAGATCCTGCTGAGATCCACATTGATGGAACTGAACTAAAACTCCATCAATCACCTGACCTCCATAAGCCCCTACTCTGACTTGTGGGCCACAGTGATTTTTGGGTCTCCTGGAATCAATGTGACTTCTGAGCCAGTGTCTAAAAATCCCCGAAATGTCTAATCATTCCCTTTCCCAACTGCACAATTATTCTGGCAAAAGGCCATAGGTGTCCCTGGGGAAAGGTGGGAGGAAGATTAACAGTATACATTTTTGGCAGTTTAACAGAATCCTTCCCCAAGGGGACCTGGCCTTCTCCTCATTCAAGGGGCTCTGGGTCTGTAAACTGTCTCAAGTCTGAGAATTGATTAAGGGGCCTTGGTTCCCTGCGTCTGTAATTTGAGTTAGGTTTTGTCACTTGACCTAGAACTCTTCTGCTTATACAGATCCAGAAGAAATTTAGTGGACTGTCCATGTATTTCACTTCTAGGTACCCCATGATCTATTAGCCAACACCATTATTCCATGCGACTCAGACTATTCTGTGTCAGTAGAAAGGCTGCTTTGAATCTGCCTTTCATTGTGGTAGCCACACCTACCTTGCCTTTGGTGATTAACTGCCGATACTTGACTTTTACCAGACCGAGATCCAATCATCCCCATAATGTTTAAGGATTCTGATTCCATTACAGCCCCCCCTACAGTAATATCTGAACTGCAGAGAAGAGCAACCACAGAGCTCTTCAGAGAAGATGGAGTTATTAGTCTTACAAATTTATTCCTCACAGTCCTGGTTAAAGGTTGTCCTCTGGACATTCCTGGGGTGAGTGGGCAGGTCTTAAATGGTAAATCCATTCTTGCATTCCAATCTCTCTAAGCCTTTGAATCCCCTTGTCTACTGTATACCAGGGCAAATCGGGCATCTCAACATCAGACATGTTAGGCCATCGTTTGGTCCATGTTTCAGTCAGCCAACCAAACAAACTATTAGAGCCCTTTCTAACCCCTCGAGCTACAGCATTGAATCCAGAATTTCTGCTTAATAGGCCAATATCAATAAATTCAGCCTGATCCAACTTTATATTTCTTCCACCATTATCCCATACCCTTAATATCCATTCCCACACATATTCCCCTGATTTCTGATGATATAAGTTGGAGAACTCATGCCGTTCTTTCAGAGTATAGCATACTTCCTCATAGGTCATACTTTGTATTTCACCTTTGGTGGCTTGTTGTGATTTTAGTCTAATAATAGGTCTCAATGACAAGGGGGGTGGTGGGGGTGGGTAAGGAGAAGGATTAGAGATGTCTTGCAAGCTACTGACCTGAGGGCATTCCTTTGCATTTTCTTCTGGTGAGACAGGATTAATCTCTTCAGGCAGGGGTTGGAAGGCAGATTCCTCAAGGTAGACTGGAAGTTGGGCAGTGCATGCTGGACTTTGGCTGGTACCCACCTCAGGGCTGGAAGGAGGTCTGGACTCCCTGGGGCAGGCTTGAGGCTGGATGATACAAGGTTGACAAGGTGTGGGCTCCACAGGGCAGGCCATTGCAGGTTTATCTGGTAAAGTCTCCGCAGAATTTTGGGTTCCAGTGTCTCTACCAATATTATCATCATCCCATATGTCTCCATCCCAATCCTTGGGGTTCCACTCCTTTCCAATCAATGCCTTCACTTTAATTGCAGAAACCCTGTGAGGATGAGATATTAGTTTTCTCTGTAATTCTGATACTCATACAATGAGAATCTGAGTTTGATTCTCAGACATCTCAAGTCTGTGACTACAGGAGACAAGATTTTCTTTCAAGGCACACGTAGAAACTTTCATATCATTCATGCGGCATTTAAGTTTCAAATTTGAAGAGTTTAGGTCATCTATTTCTTTTGCAACTGTATCCAGAGTATCTAGGAGGAGCCTGCCAACACCATTATACATTTTGACTCCACAAAATTCTGTTAAGATGTTGAAAACCTCTCACCCAGATCCTTGCTTCTTATAAATTTGGAAATAGGGGGATCCAGTGATGCTGTTTTGATTATCTCTATTGCCAGCTCATGCCATGGACTGTTAGCATCCTCTTCAATATTGGAAGGGGATTCATTAGTACCTTTGAGTCCGGTTAGAGTAGAGAGCCAATTAGAAAACTCCCAGAGCGACCTCAGATATTCCATGTTTAAGACTCTGTTCCTCAAGAACCACTCCCGGTACCAGCTGTATTAGTAAGGGTTCTCTCAGGAAACAAAATCAACAGGAGCTATCTGTCAATAATATGAGATTTTATAAGAGTCTCTTATGTGACTGTGGGGATGCACAAGTCCAGGTTCTGCAGGCAGGCTGCAAACCAGGTGCTCCTATGAAAGTCCAATGAAAGGTTCTTTGATGAGTTTCTGGGAGAAGTTGACTGTCCAAAGATGAGCTGGGAAATTCTCTCTGAATGTTGAAATCACTTCCCCTTTTAAGGCATTCAGCCAATTGAATTGCTGATGCAATCTCCCTGATTGATGCAGATGTAATCAGCCATCCACCCAGTAACCTCACTGGTGATTGAAGTCTATAAATCCTCTTGTATTATAATAAGCCCAGTGCTTGTTGAACCAAACACCGGGACACAATTACCTGGTTGAGTTGACACATTAGCCTAACCATCACAGGCCTTGTGATGGCTATAGAGGCTGGAAAATCTTCTCCTACTTATTTTTTTTTTTATAATTTTTTTAATTTTTAAAAAGATACTTAGAATACCAAAATTTTTCACAAAAAATACAGGGATTCCAAAATGCTGTCCCCCCCACCTCCCACACCCTCCACATAAACATCCTTCATTAGTGTGGCACATTCATTGCAGTTAATAAACGCATCCTGGGTCTTTGCTATTCGACATGGACCATAGTTCACATTGTAGTCTACACTCTCACCCACACAGTTCTGCATGTTATGTGATGATATAAAATGGCCTATATCTGTGGTTGCAACATTTCTCAGGGCAATTATCAAGTCCTGAAAATCCCCCATATTACAACTGTTTTTCCCTCTCCCTGCCCTCAGAGCCTCCAGTGGCCCCTGGCTCCACATCAATGTTGTAATTTCTTCCATTGCTAGAATCACAATATGTCTCTAGTAGAATACCAGTAAGTCTACTCTAGTCCATAGCTCTTTCCCCAATCTCAAGGATTCTAGGATGGGGATGTCCACTCCACCTCCAATTGAAAGGGGGCTTATGTCCCATGGGGGAAGACAGATGTGATTATACTGCTTGCAGCTGGAGACTCTCTCCATTCCTTCGGATGGTCGTTGTCCATTATCATCACCCCACCAGTTGTCCTGGGTGAGTCTAATGAACTATAGAGTAGGTGTGTAAACTCCGCTGAGGTTCTGGGCCTAGCTGGCACATGGGCAGCCCCAAGAATTGAGTCTCTGGATGTACACCTAAAAACTCCAGCACCAAATATAGGTTTAAATAGAAGGGACAGATGAGCCATGTGCAGGGAAGACATAATTGAGTCCAACTCTTTCACTCTCAGGAGCACAAACCCCAAAGTAGGGCCTACTGGCATCAACTAAACTCCAGAGATATCCGCTCTGACTGTAGGACCTGGGTGTCTTCAGAGCCCTCAGGAGCCCCTCTATTTGGGGTGGTATCCACTTTGGAAATTATGAGATCCTGCTGAGATGTGCATAAGCATTACTTCTGGGATGACCTCCTGACTCACTTTGAAGTCTCTTAGCCATGTAAACTCATTTGTCTTTACCTTTTCCCCCTTTTATTTGAGGTCTTTTTCAGGTGCATTGCTAGTTGGTGCTTGGTAGCAATCCCTCAGTGCCAGGGATGCTCATCCATAGGAGTCATTTCCCACGCTGGGGGTTTCCTACTTATTTTTAATTTTCTTGCATGTACTTCCTTGGTCTGCCAGGAGATGGCAGTCTTTGGAAGCTCTTAGTTCAATGCCTGGTCAGAGTGTATTTGTTGCAACATGAACCAGATCAATGTGATAGAGCTTCCTGTCTGGAGGCTTGGAGCCTTGTAATTCAATCTTTGTCTGAGACAGTTCTCCAGCCTTCTCTGGCAGCCCCCTCCCTGTCTTATTTAACATTCATTTAAATTGGATTGATGAAGGGACATGCTGCCAATAATTTAGAATTGTGTCTGTTTTCATGGACTAGTTTTCCAA
>JAKSZT010054314.1:297279-335820 GCA_026826555.1 Tolypeutes matacus
AATTACTTACATTAGCTGTATTTTCTTTGGGTTTATGTATATCATATATTGTTTTTATTTTCTTTTTGTCTTTTTAGTTTATCCTACACTCTCCTCCAACTCTTTCTCTCCTGCTTTTTCCTTTCAACCTTCAACTCTCCCTTTAGTGTTTATTGAAGGGCAGGTTTCTTTTGTGCATACTCTCTTAATTTCTGTTTATCTGTGAATATTTTGAACTCTTCATCATTTTTGTATGTCAGCTTTGCAGGGTAGAGAATTCCTTGCTGGAAGTTTTTTTTCTTTTATTACCTTAACTATGTCATACCAATGCTATATTGCCTCCATGATTTCAGATGAGAAATCAGCACTTAATCTTATTGAGCTTCCCTTGTATGTGATGGTTCTCTTTTCTCTTGCTGCATTCAGTATTTTCTCTGTCTTGAGCATTGGACAGTTTGACAAGTATATGTCTTGGAGTAGGCCTGTTGTGATTTATTCTGTTTGGGGTGTGCTGCGCTTCCTGGATGTGTACATCCATTTTCCTCTATAGGGTATGGAATTTTTCAGCTCTTATTTTCTCCAATACTCCTTCTGTCCCCTTTCCCTTCTCTTCTCCCTCTGAGATGCCTATAATGCATATGTTTGTGTGTTTTGTGTGTCATTCAAATCCTTAAGTTCCTGCCGGGTTTTTTCTATCCTTTTTTCAATCTTTTCTACTATGTGTTTGATTTCAGATGTACTGTCTTCCACATCGCCAATTCTTTCCTCTGCCCACTCAAAGCTGCTGTTATGTGCTTCCAGTGTCCTTTTGATTTCCTGGATTGTGCCATTCATCACCATCATATCCATTATCATTTTATGTATGTTTATAATTTCTTCAGTATGTTCTCCCAGTGTCTTCTTAATATCCTTAATCTCTTCCTTCACTTCATTAAGATGGTCCGTGATATTTGTTTGGACAGTTTTGAATAATTGTTCCATGTTCTGCATCTATTCCTAGTTTTTGGTTTGTTCATTGGACTGGGCCACGTCTTCCTGTTTCTTGGTATGGTTTGTAATTTTTTGTTGCTGTCTGGTCATCTTTTTATCTTGATGGGTTTATTCAGTTGATTAGCTTCTCTCTTTGCTCTAGGGTTTTATTTAGCTGCTGTTTTTGTGTGTGTGTTACATTTTCTATTTAAAACTTTGCTCTTCTTGCTCTATTTCCTTGCTGTTTTCTTTGTTCCCTTGAAGGAAAAGGATTAGGGCATCCTTTATTGTCTTAAAGAACAGGTTTCCTCACTTTTGAAATAATTATGTACATTTTACATTCATGCCATCTCCTCTCTTTTCTGTGAAAATCTTTTATTGTCACTTTGGATAACTAGGGTACTAAACATTGTTTCACAGTGATCCATGATCATATTTAACATAATGTTAAAGCCTGATAACTTTTGACATATTGCCTTTCCACAATTGAACCCTAAATGATGTCTTCTTGAATTCATAATGTCATTGGGATTTTCCAGAGAGTCCCTGGGAAATTACAAAGGGTTTATTCTTTCAGCTTGTGAAAAGAGAGGTGCTAAAACTAGTTAGGTTTGTTTGATATGTTATCAATTGTGCAGGATGTGGCATCAAATTAAAAAGGATTTTCCAACCTTCTGTTGTTTAAATTTATAGGATAAAACGGTATTACTATAGATTTTTGGGGTGTTCTACTCTGCTTGCATCAGCAATGGTGGCAAAATGTGGATCATCCCCTGGAACTCGGCCCCAGTAAAGAGGCTGTGGTGTTAATGGCTGCAGAGGTGCTGACAGCAGCTGAGACATTGGTGGGCTCAGGTGCAGCTGCTGAGTGAAGACATAGTCCAGAGGGAGGTGGAAAGCTACAGGAAACTATAGCTGTGTAAAATTATGGTTGAGACTAGTGCAACAAATTAATGTCACTGGCTCCTTAAGGGGAGAGTGAGGTGATTGCATTTGCTTTCCTTCCAGAAATGATGGTGCATCATTGCACTTTGAATTCCAGTCCCACACCAGACTACCTCAGTCTTCAATGAGCAGTGACCCATCAAGTCTTCTCAACACTGCACATCTTTGGGGTCACTCTCATTAGCTTGATACATTAAATCCCAATTACTCAAAGAAACTGGATGGTACCCTAGACCACCCAGACCAACTGAATCTTGATCCTGTCAAGGTGTTGGTGGACCAGGTTTAAGGACATGGTCTGAGATGGATTTTAGGGAAGTCTTTCAACAGTATTATGTTCTGTATGTAAGCAGCCTCAAAAGGGATAGCAGCCAAAAGCCTCTGCAGAGCAAAGGGTGCTGGTTTGTTACATTTTACACCGGTAAAGCTGCATTAGAAGCACAGAATATACTTAAGAACATGAAAGTCCTCCCAGGGCTGCATCATTCTATACAGATGAAGCCTGCTGACAATGAGGAGAATAATGCAGTGGAAGACAGGATGCTGTTTATTGGTATTACTTCAAAGAAGTGCACTAAAAATGACACCTGTGTCATGTTCTGTTCCTTTGGACAGATTGATGTGTGCCGGACATTGTGGGAACCTAATGGCTTGAGCTGAGGTTGTGTGTTTGTGAGTTTTACAATAGGAGCCATGGCACAGACAGCCATCAAGGCAATGCACCAAGCACAGACCATAGAATATGCTCTTCTGCATGGTGGTGAAATTGGCTGATACAAAGAAGAACAAAGAACAGAAGAGAATGCCCCAGCAGCTCCAGCAGGAGATGCAGCAAATCAGCACAGTATCTGTGTGGGGAAAGTTTGTTGGTCTAAGTACTCTTTAGCCCCAGCATTTAGCACTCCTTCATCAGACTGCCTCTTCTGAGAACCGCAATACCCTGTAGAGCCTCCACTCAATGGGAAGGCTTAAATGCAATGCCGTTATAGAATTTGGAAGCAATACCCCAAAGAATTGATAGCCAGGACCCAGATATTTGCACACTGATGTTCATAGCTGCATTATTCAGTTTCCAAAAGATGGATGCAACTCAAGTGTCATCAAACAATGAATAGATAAATAAAATGTGTTATAGAAATACAATGTGTTGCCGGTCAGGATTTGGGTCCGTGAAAACGGTGCCACGGATGAGAAAGAAAGAATAAGACAAAATGAAGAGAAACTGGGATCAGGGGACTGTCCGTCCGATATGGATAGAAGAGCCCAGCCACCTCAGAGAGCGTGGCTTTTATATGTTGTTTGGCGAATCAAAATACATGTGCACATGTGTAAGGGTAATAGATACTTAACAGTTTCACATGAGCTGAAATCAACAAGTCTTAAAGGTCAATGACTCAGCTCTTTTACATTTCTGTAATTTACAAACATTGTCTCAGGCTGTTTCTCCACTCAGCTCCTAGAGCATGAGACTGGAGAGCTTGTTTATTATATTCCAAGGTGACCTGCTTTTCTGTCAGTCGTCATAGTCTGAAACTCCATCAACAATGGAATATTGTTCGGCCATAAAAAGGATAGTTCACTGACATAAGCCAGATACAATAGGAGAAATATTATGTTATCTCACTTTTTGAAATAATTAGAACCCCTCTCATAGAGTCAGAATCTGGAGTGTTCATTACAAGGGGATTGACATAGGGAATGAGAAATTAGGTTTTAAAATGTGCAGAGTTCTATTTGGAATGATAGAAATATTTTTGGTAATTTTTGATAGTGTTGATAGCACAACATTGTGAATGTGATTAGGAGCACTGAAATATAGATTTCAGTGTGCTTAAAGGGGAACATGTTAGAGTGTATGTAAGGTAACTAAAGGAAAATTAAAAACAAAACAAAACATGGAATTTCACACCATGATTTACATGTAGTAAACCATGGACTATAGTTAATAATACATTTATAAAAATGTGCTATCATCCATTGTAATGTTCTACACTTAATGCAACATGTTAATAGGATGGTATATGGGAATTCTTTATTTTATGTATGATTGTTCTGTAAACGTACAACCCTCTAGTAAAAGAAATTATCTCATTTTTGTTCCTATATAATTTTGCTGACTTCTTTTTTTTTCTTTTTCCCTGTTATCCTTTAGCACTAATCATATTATTAAAAGTTTTATTTAAAGTCTTTCTCTGCTGTGTCCAAATTCTTGGTTTCGTGCTTGAGGTTTTTAAATGCTTTAACTTGTTTATTTGAATGGCCCATCAATATTTGTGTCTTTGAGTGTCTTGTAATATTTTGTTATACACTGAGTATTTTAATATTTTAATGTGTTACCTCTGAATTTAGTCACTGACTTACCTGTTCCTTAAGCTTGAATGCAGCTTCTGTTATTTGAGAGATTTCTTTGAATGCCTAGAGCTAAGAACCACAAAAAAAAAAAAAAAAAAAGAAGAAGAAGAAAAACATTTTCCCAGTCTTTGTAGAGTGATTGTATGAGTGTTCTCATATGATATTCTGTATGATATTCTGGGAGAGATTTGCTGCCCCAGGGCATAGGGAGGGTGGAACACATTCCTCAAAGATTAGGGCAGTTAAGATCAGCACCCCATAGTTCTGAGAGGGGTGCACCTGTCCCCCATGGATTAGGGAAGGCCAGGTGGTCAACTCGTTGCTCTGAGAGGGTTGAGCCTGTATGCCAAAGGTTAGGAGGAATGTTCCCTTCACCTCAGTGTACTAGGGGGCTAAGACTCTAACCCAAAGATTGGGTAAGGTGTGGCAATCACCCCAACACTCTTGGAGGGTGAGGTATAGAGCTTGGTTGACACCCAGATGCTTGATAAGGGTGGAACCAAGAAAGTGGCCTTTGTGCAAGCCTGTGTAAAGTGTGGGTCCCCATGTGGTCCCAAGGAGAAGACACCATCATCTTAAGAATGACTCTCAATCTTTGAAATCGAATGGAGGAATGCCCTGCAGATTTACTGAAGTGTAGAGGTTCCATGACTCATGTTTAACCTCCCAATTTCTCCTTATGGTAATGAAAATGTTTATCCTTTGTCTTTCCATTTGTGTATTGGAAGCAGTTAAATGGTTTTGTAAGTTTCAGAGGTCTACAGCAGACAGGAAGTTGCCTCAAGATAAACTGGATTTTGTACTTGCATTGTTACTGATTTAAGGTTTTTTTGAATAATGTAATGTATTTTTGGAATTCAGAGAGTGGAGTGTAGCAGTTTGGTAAGTTTGATATAGTTATGAATTCCAAAAATAGATATTGGATTATTCTTGTAAACTGGTCTGTTAATCTGGGCATGATTAATTTATGATGACGGCATTGACTGGGCCACATCAGTAGGGCATTGAGCCCCACCCCTTGGTGGGTGGAGAATCAAATATAAAAGGCATGGCAAAGGACAGAGTTGCATCAGTTTTGATGTTGGAGTTCTGCTGAGGAAGGAGAGAAGGCTCTGGGATAGAGATGAGCCATTTGCCTGAGAGTTCATAGGTGGCCTTGTGGACAGAGGGAAAGCCTAGAAAGACTTATAGTCTACAGCTGACCTTGTGGATGTAACAGAGGAGCTAATCCCAGAGAAAAACAGAGCCCCAGGAAGAGAGTAACCCAAGTAGCCTGAACCCTGGCAAACGTTGGCAGCTGCCTTGCTCCAACACGTAGCAAGAGACTTTGGTGAGGGAAAAAACTTATGCTTTATGACTCAGTAACTGTAAGCTTCTACCCCAAATAAATACCCTTTATAAAAACCAACTGATTTCTGGTATTTTGCATCAGCACCCCTTGGGCTGACTAATACACTCCAAGTTATGAGATGTGGTGAAGGCAGTTCTCAGAAGGACATTTATAATTATAAATACCCACATTAAAAATTATGAGTATCAATAAACTTCTAAACTCAAGGTATTAGAAAAATGGGCAAACTAAAAACAAAGAGGGCCAGTAGAAAGAATTCATAAAGAATAGCATGGAGATAAGTGAAATTGAGAAGAGAAAATCAATAGAGAAATTTTAAAAAGCCAAAAATTAGTTCTTTAAAAAATCAGCAAAATTGAAAAAAAAATTAGCTAGATGTATAAAGAAAATAATAGAGAGCAGATAGAAATAACCACATCAGAATTGGACTTTGTGGAATCACTACTTATATTTCAGAATGATTAGTTATTAAGATGATGTAGACAAATTATTAAAAATATAAATATCCTAGGTTGACCCAAGAAGAAATAGAAAATTTATGGAGACTTTTAATGGATAAAGCGATTCACTCAATAATAAAAAAATTCCCAACAAATAAAAGCTCCATGATAAGTTGGATTCAGTGGTGAATTGTACCAAACATTCAGAAAACACCTAATAAAAATCCTTCTCAAAACCTTCCAAATGCAAATATTCTCGCTGTCCTGATTTTGTGATAATCAGGGTAGGTAAACATTTGCTATGTTAGAAGCCATGCATGTGTCCCCAGACCTAGTTTTTCTCCCTAGGTCTGGTTTTTAGAATGCTGGTTATAAACTAAGACTGATTTATAAACTAAGACCATCCTGTATGGGAAATGACTATAACTCCAGGTATCTTTGGTCAACTTTAAGAGATATAGCAGGGGGATGGATGTGGCTTAAATGGTTGTGTGTCCATCTCCCATATGGAGGGAACTGGGTTTGATCCCTAGTACCTCCTGGTAAAAATTTAAAAAAAGAAAAATATAGAATGTGTGTGGGCCACCAGATTCCGTGTGTGGGTTTGCCATCAGACCCTGCAAGCAGGTGTGCCGCCAGGCCCCATGAGTGGGTGAGCCCCCAAAGCCCCATGCGCAGATATGCTGTCAGGCCCAGCGAGCCATGCAGCAAGATGATGATGTAACAGGAGAGTGACACAACGGAGAGCCAAGACAAGACGCACCGAAAAACCAGGAACTAAGGTGGAGCAAGTGGTAGGAGGCCTCTCTTCCACATCAGTGGTTCCGAGGATCAAATCCCAGTGAAGACAGAAGGAGAAGGATGAGATGAGAGGGCAGGAAATGGACACAGAGAGTTGCCCATCGAATGGACACAAAAACAGCAAAAATGGTGTGTATGTGGGGAATGGATAGAAAGAAAAATAAATAAATAAATAATAAATAAATCCTTTAAAAAATGTATAGGGGAGTAAGATACAGACTATGGGTAGTAGTAATACTTTGACGATGCTCTCTCATAATCTGTTAACAAATGTTTCACAACAATGCAAAGTATTTGTGGTGGTGTGGTGTGTGGGGGCCCCGTATGATGTTATGCATGTTTGTTTTGTAAGTTCATAATGTTTACTGAACACTTATTGTTTATATATGTTCATGTATGAATGATATACTTCAATAAACTGTTTTTAAAAATCTTCTAAGAAATTTAAGAGGTGGGAACACTTCTTTACTTATTCTCTGAGGCCAGCATTCCCTTGATACCTAAGCCAGATAAAAGCATCACCAGGAAAGAAAACTACATAAAAATACCACTTATGGAAATAGATACAAAATTCCTCAATAACAACAGCAACAAAAAACAGGAACAAAATCCAACAGCGTAGTCAAAATATTATCCATAATGACCAAGAGTAATTTATATCAGGAGTGCAAGGAAGACTTAGTGTAAGAAAATAAATCAATGTAATATACCACATTAATAGAAAAAAAGAGAAAAAATACACATCATCCAAGTTGACACAGAAAAGTCATTTGAGAAAATCTACCATCCTTTCATGATAAAAACACTCAGAAAAAATAGAATCAGAAAGGAACTTCCTCAACATGATAAAGGGAATTTATGGAAAACACTCAGATAACATCATAACTGTGAAAACTGAAAGATTTTCTGGTAGGTTCAGGAACAAAACAAAAGATTCCAGCTTTGATTGCTGGTATTTAGCATTTTATGGAAGGCAACCTAGAGCAACTAGGAAAGAAAAAGATATAAACGTATTCAAAATAGAAAGGAATAAGTAAAACTTGCTCTGTTTCATAACATGGTACTCTACTTAAAAATCCCTAAGAATCCATAAATGACTTCTACTTCAGAAATGTGGCAAGGTAAAAAATTAATAAACAGAAATTAGTTTTGTTTCTATATACTAGAAAAAAATCCATCCCAAAAGGGAATTAAAAAATTCTGTTAATAATATATTCTAAAATAATAGAAATCAAGAAACACATTTAGCCAATTTATTGAAAGATTTTACACTGAAAACTTCAAAATATTGCTGGAAGAAATTAAAGAAGACCTAAATTAATGGCAAGAAAAAACCTTTTTATGGATTGGATGTCTTAATATTAACATGTCAGTGCTACCCAAAGTAATCTAGAGATTCAATGAAATCCGTACAGATAGTCCAACAGTTCTTTTTGGGGATGTTCAAATGCCAGTCCTAAAATACATATTGAAATCAAAGGCATCCCATACAGCAACCTAGAGGATTAAGCAGTGCCAAGACCTCACCCCTTCCTTGCACAGGAGCATGACAAGGCATAATGGTGGGACACACCAATTAATTTTACCTCTGCCTACTTACCTGGTTGTACTTATGCTCCTGACTAAGAGTTTCCATCTGACCTTGGGAAATATGGTCCTGCCCACAAAGGTTACAATGATCTCACTCACTCTCTGCCTACAGGAGCCCAAATCTATGTGTTCACATGTTTTGATTCCTATGAAAACCAAACTAAAATTGTACAGTGTAGAGATTACAGAGAAATAAATCCTGTCACTTCACCTGAAAACTGAAGGGTTTGAACTCAGTTATCTCTAGAGTTCCATACTGCCATAAAATTCAATGAAACTGTATCCCTCTGTTTCATGATTACAATTTGGAGCCCTGGGTTCAAGTCCTGACTCCTTGTCTGCTATAGCATCCCCATCTCTAGGCCTCAGTAATCCCCATCAATCAAAAGATGTTTGACCATGAGATCCCCAGGATGGGAATTCAATATTCTTTTGGTTATTATGTGAATCTCCTCCTACTGTGACAATGCCCCATGAACATTTGAACTCATTCATATGCCTTATATGTTTGCCCCAGGTGTTCCTCTTCCCATGTATCCCCTATCACTGACACCCCACACCAATGATCCTCCCTTGCCACAGTTGTAACCCTTCTGTGATCCAAAACTTCTACAAAAATAAAGCCAAGAAAATAACCAAATACAATTTATAAGAAAACAATAATGATAGTTTTAAAAGCAACAAATGAAATACAAAAATTTTTTTAAAATCTGAAATAAAAAATAATAAAAAGCAAAAATTTTTTGACATGCCTTTCATCACTGTAAGATTTGTTGTCTTGCATGTACAGTGAAATTTTCTTCCATCTATTCTCCCAGTGTCTTATTTTTTTCATTTTATCTTCAAAGAAGTTTTAAGTTATAGAAAAGTCATGTACAGAATATAGGGGATTCCCATATACCCATCATCTGCCTGCTTTTCACCTTTCCCCTATTAATAACATTTTACATGTGAATGGTACATTTATTACAATTGATGTAAAATATTGAAACAGTGCTTCTAACCACCGCCAATGATTTACATTATGGTTTATGATTTGGATCAAACACTTTTATAAATTTGGATGAAACTTAACATTGCCTATATCCATCACTGGAAGATCATGTAGAACAATTCCATCACCCCAAAATGCCCCATGTTCCATCTATTCTGTTCCTCCCTCCCTCTCCCCCCCAGGACCCACAGCAACCACCAAGCTTTATTCCTTGAAGAACAAGATCAATAGTTACTTCCATCCAGCAATATTGAGGGCTTGACATACTGCCTCTGCTCTTGTGAGATTCCCACACCTCTATTTGAGAACTTAGCAGGACTCTCCAGGATGGGAATCCAACACCTTCTTGCTCATTATGTGAGTCTCTGCCCAAGGATACAACACACTATGACAAGATGTTCACTCACACACTCTATAGAAACCTGCCCCAGGTGCACCCTGTCCTGCATGCCCCACATATCCAACACCCTAAACTAGTAATCCTCCACTATAATATTTGGCAAAAGACTTTACCAACATTGTATATTCAACCACATACCTGCAAAACCCCAGAGTTCACCTGCTCCCTCTCCCAAACCTCTCCCTAGTTTCATGGACAGTCCAAACCATGCTCCCCACCTTACCCCCCTCACAGACCACCACCACTGAACCCAATCATGTCACTGCATCACTGTCATGCCCATCCTCTGCATAACTACACCCTTCCACCTTATCGTAGATTTTGCCCATATGGGCATTGGCTCACAACCCTATTCTCCCTTCTGTCTCCTGTAAACCTATCTTCCAGACTCTAGCTCTGTGTATCTGCTCAATTTGCTTAATTCATATCAGTGAAGTCATGTAATATTTGTCCTTCAGTGCCTGGCTTGCTTCACATAACATAAGGTCTTCAAGATTCATTTATGTTATCCCATGTGTTACTATTACATTCTTTCTTACAGCTTAGTAATATTCCATTGTATGTATATCCCACAGTTTGCTTATCCATTCATCTGTTGATGGACATTTGGGTTGTTTCCAACTTTTGGCAATAGTGAATAATGTTGCTATGAACATTGGTGTGCATATAACTGTTTGTGTCCCTGCTTCCAATTCTTCTGCGTATATACCCAGTAGTGGGATTGCTGGATTATATGGCAGTTCTATAATTAGCTTTCTGAGGAACCACCAAAGGGTCCTCTATTCTACATTGCCACCAGCAGTGGATAAGGGTTCCCATTCCTCCACATCCTCACCAATACTTGTAGTCCTCTATTTTTTTAATAGCGACCAGACTAATGGGTGTAAGATGATATCTTGTAGTTTTCATTTCCATTTCCCTAATAGCTAGTGATGTTGAGCATCTTTTCATGTGCTTTTTAGCCATTTTATTTCTTCTTTGGAGAAGAGTCTATTCAAATCATTTGCCCATTTTTAAAAAGGGTTGTTCATCTTTTTATTTTTGAGGTGTAGGCTTTCTTGCTGGATGTTAGGCCCTTATCCAATATATGGTCACCAAATATCTTCTCCCATTGAGTAGGATGTCTTTTCACTTTCTTGACAAATTCCTTTTAGGTGCAAAAGGTTTTAATTTTGCAGAGTTCCCATTTATCCTTTTTTCCTTTCATTGCTCATGCTCTGAGTGTAAAGTTCATGAAACCGTTTTTTAATACAAGATCCTGTAGATGCTTTCTTACATTATCTTCCATGATCTTTATGGTCTTGGCTCATATATTTAGATCTTTGATCCATCTTGAGTTGATTTTTGTATAAGGTGTGAGATGGTGTTCCTTTCACATTCTTTTGGATATGGATATCCAGTTCTCCAAGCCCCATTTTTTGAAGAGGACATTCTCCCCAGTTGAATGGGCTTCGTGGCTGTATTAGTTAGCCAAAGGGGTGGTAATGCAAAATTCCAGAAATGGGTTGGTCTTTATAAAGGGCATTTATTTGGGGCAGAAGTCCACAGTTACCAGGCCATAAAGCATAAGTTTCTTCCCTCACCAAAGTCCATTGCCACGTGTTGGAGCAAGACAGCTGCCGATGTTTGCCAGAGTTCAGGCGTCTTGGGTTCCTCTTTTCCTGGGGCTGCATTTCTCTCCGGGTTTAGCTCCTCTGTTTGCTCCACAAGGTCAGCTGTAGACTATGAGGCTCTCTAGGCTTTGCTTCTCTCCACAAGGCCAGCTGTGAACTCTCAGGCAAATGGCTCATCTCTATACCGAGGCCTTCTCTCCAACCTCAAAACTCCAACATCAAAACTGCAACTCAAAAATGTCTCCCTCTGTCCTTTGCCTTGCCTTTTATATTTGATTCCCCACCCACCAAGGGGTGGGGCTCAGTGCCCTACTGATGTGGCCCAGTCAATGCCCTAATCATAACTTAATCATACCCAGATTAACAGATCAGTTTACAACCATGATCCAATTATATTTTTGGAATTCATAATGACATCAAATTGCCAAACAGCTACAGTGGTCTTGTCAAATATCAGTTGACTGTATATGTGAGGATCTATTTCAAAACTGTCAGTTTGGTTCAATTGGTCAGTATGGCTGTCTTGGTGCCAGGACCATGTTTTAAAGTCAGGTGATGTGATTCCTTTGATTTCATTTTTCTTTTCAATATGTCTTTGGCTCTTAGGGGCCCCTTGCCCTTCCAAATAAATTTCATAATTAGTTTTTCTAATTCAGTAAAAAAAATGTTGTGGTAATTTTTATTGGGATTGCATTAAATCTCTGCTCTGCCACATTCTCTAATGGGACAGCAAAAATCTCCCAAGTGCAGGGGCAGTGACTAGTGAAAGAGGAGGGACCATTGACCTGTCCTTGATATTGATAACTGTACTTATGAACTTTTACTTTTGAAATAGAAACTTAGCCTAGTGTTATAGGGTACCTAAGAGGTACCTCCTGAGAGCCTCCTTGTTGTTCAAATGTGGCTTCTTTCTAACCCAAACTCAGCATATACATGCATTACCTTCCCCCCAGCATGGGACATGACTCCCAGGGATGAGTCTCCCTGGCATCAAGGGATTACTACCAAGCACCAACTAGCAATGCAACTGGAAAAAGCCCTTGACCAAAAGGGGCAAAAGGTAAAGACAAATGAGTTTATATGGCTAAGAGACTTGAAAGTGATTGGGGAGGTCATTGCAGAGGTTACACTTATGCACATCTCAACAGGATTTCATTGACTGCAAAAGTAAACATTGCCTCAAATAGTGGGGCTCCTTAAGGCTCCAGGGACATCTAGGCACTATAGGCAGGGCAGACAGCTCAGGAGTTTGGTGCCCTGCCAGTAAGCCCTACTTTAGAATTTATGCTCCCCAGTGTGACAGAGTTGGATTCAGTTTTGGTTTCCCTACACATGGCTCTTCTGCCCCCTTCTACTTGAACTTATAATTAGTACTAGATTGGTAGGTATACATCCAAGGGACTTAAGTCTTTGGGCTGTCCATGTGCCAGCTGGGCCCTGAATCTCAACAGAGTTGCAAAACCTACTCTCCAGTTCATTGGGTTCACCCAGGACAACTAACAAGGAGATGATCATGGACAATGACCCTATCCATCAGCCCCATGGGATCTAAGCCCCTTCTCAATTAGAGGTGGAGTGGGCATCACCATCCCAGAATCCTCAGGATTAGGGAATGAATGATAGAATAGAGTAGATCTACTGTTATACTTCTATAGACTTATTGTTATCCTAGCAATGGAAGAATTTTTATCATTGATATGGAGGCAGTGGCCACTGGAGGTTCTGAGGGGAAGGATAGGAAAAAAATAGGTGTTAATATGGGTGCATTTTTCAGACTGGGAAATTGTCTTGAATGACATTGCAACGACAGATACAGCCATTATATACCTTGTCATAACTTACAAAATTGTGGGGGAGAGAGTATAAGCTACAATGTAAATTATAATCCACGCTTAGTGGTAATGCTCCAGAATGTGTTCATCAGTTGTAACAAATGTCCAACAGTAATGAAGGATTTTCTTAATGTGGGAAAATGTGGGAGGGGTAGAGAGCAGGGCATATGAGAATCCCTTATATTTTTGTAACATTTATGTAATCTAAGTATCTTTAAAGAATTTTAAAGTGTAAAAATTAAAAGCTGTCTTTAATGTTTGCTTGTCTGATCAAAATATTTTCTCATCCTATAATAGCATTAC
The DNA here is from genome assembly GCA_026826555.1 of Tolypeutes matacus. Taxonomy (NCBI): domain Eukaryota; kingdom Metazoa; phylum Chordata; class Mammalia; order Cingulata; family Chlamyphoridae; genus Tolypeutes; species Tolypeutes matacus. The sequence continues at coordinate 310,849 of JAKSZT010054314.1, forward strand.
TAATAAAAATCATAACAAGATTATGACTATACAACTACATATTTTCCTTAAAACAATTATTTCTAATAATAACATTTTAATAATGATTTTTCAGATTTAATGTACTTTTAAATGAATGGGGAAAAATGTTGTTAAATAAAAAGAGAGATCTTCCTCCCCTGCATTTTCCAGGTTTTTGGTATTTTGTCAAGGCAACATGGGCAGAGGACTTTGGCAGTGTCTCACTAAAGTATCAACAAACAGACCTGGATCACAGGAGAAATCATTTTGGACAGACAAAGTCTTAAAATTTCATGGATTTTCTATGGAGCCACTTGGTACCCCTTAATCCAAATTTTCCTGGATTTGAGGGGGGCAGTTCTCCTTCTGAAAGTGATTCATGTCCATGGTTCCATTCCTCATGTGGCCCTGCCATCTTCAGCACATGCTTCCCAGGGTTGCTGTCAGAAGTGAGCCTCCAAAGTGGAGTGGTCCTTTTTACCCCTGAATTTGCCAACTTTTATTTCATTAAACCACATGGAAAAGAACAAGTGTTGGAGAGGATTTGGAGGAATAGGAATTTGAAGCAATGTAATTTAATGCATCCACTGGGGAAGATAGTTTGATGGTTCCTCATCAAGCAAAGTATAGATTTACCATGTGATCCAGCAACCCCACTGTTAGGTATATACTCCAAAGAATTGATAGCCAGGATGCAAACAGATAGTGCACACTGATGTTCATAGCTGCATTATTCACAATTGCCAAAAGATGGATGCAAACCAAGTGTTGATCATACTATGAATAGATAAATAAAATGTGGTATAGAAATACAATGGAATATTGTTCAGCCATAAAAAGGAATGTTCAATGAAATAAGCCAGACACAAAAGGAGAAATATTATGTTATCTTACTTTTTGAAATAATTAGAATAACCCCACTCATAGAATCAGAATCTGGAGTGTTCATTACCAGGGGATTGGCATAGGAAATGAGAAATTAAGGTTTAAATGTATAGAGTTCCATTTGGAATGATGGAAATGTTTTTGGTAATTTTTCATAGTGATGATAGCACAACATTGTGAATGTGATTAGGAGCACTGAAATATAGATTTGAATGTCTCTAAGGTTGACATGTTAGAGTGTATTTAAGATAACTAAATGAAAAATTTTTAAAAAACCATGGAATTTCACTACACAATGAACCATATGGTAAACTATGGACTATAGTTAATAATATATTTATTAAAATGTGCTGAACTGAAACCATTCCAACCATTTAGTAACTCTATTTGACTGAGACCAAGTCATAAGGAGGTACCAGGTATTGAACCTAAGAACTTGTACATAGGAAGCAGGTGCTCAACCACTGAGCTGCAACTGCTCTCCTGCCTATTACATCTTTTTGTAAAAATCAATTTTATTGATACATATTAATAAAGGATACAATTCATCCAAGGTGTACAATCAACAGTATTTGCTATAATCACATAACTGTGCATTCATCACTTCAATCATTATTAGAGCATTTTCATTATGGTAATAATAATAAACAAAAAAACAAACCAAAAAAGCAGGAAATTCCTCACCTCTCAATCTCTCTATACTTCCCCCACTGTACATAGCTGATGTTTCCAGCTATTCTATCCAAAATGTATGATCAATGGTTTTTGTATAATCACAATGTTGTACATTCATCATCTTAAAAATTTTAGAACAATTTCATTACTCCCAAAAGAAAGATTTCAATCCCCTTAGCATTCCTTCCTCAGGCCTACATAATGACTAATCTCATTTCATCTTTATGAATTGATTTATATTAACATTTTATATCAATGCAATCATACAATATTTAGTACTCTGTATCTTGTCTCCTTCACTTAGTATTATGTTTTTTTTTTTTTTTGTCTGAGATTAACATTGTGTAGTATTAATTTACATGTGTTCAGCTTCAAGGAAAATTGGCCTTATGTATGCAATTCTACACATATTCATATTTCACATAATATATTTATATTTCACATAATATATTTAGTTCATAATTGGGCAATCATACAGCATTTTCCTTTTGTGTCTGGGTTGCTTCACTCAAAACAATGTCCTCCAGGTTCATCCATGTTGTCATATGTTTTACAACTTCATTTCTTCTTAGTGCTGCATAATATTCCATCATGTATATAGTCACAATTTATTTATCCATTCATCAGTTAATGGACTCCTGGGTTTTTTCCAGCTTTTGGCTATCGTGAATAACACTGCTATGAACACTGGTGTGCAGATATCTATTTGTATCACTGCTCTCAGTTCTGGGTGTATACCTAGCAATTGTATTGCCAGGTCCCATGGCAAATCTATATTCAGCTTCCTTAGGAAATGCCAAACAGTCTTCCACAGTTCCCACCAATAGTGAATAAGCATTCCTATTCCTCCACATTCTCTCCAACATTTACAGTTTTCTGACTTTTTCATAGTGGCTAGCCTAATAGGTGTGAAATGATATCTCATTGTAGTTTTGATTTGCATTGCACGAACTGCAAGTGATGTTGAACATTTTATAACGTGTTTCTTCACCATTTGTATTTCTTCCTTGGACAGTTGTCTTTTGCCCATTTTTTAATTGCATACTTTGTCTTTTTATTGTTGAGTTGTATGATCTTCTCATATATTTAAACTTTATCAGATATGTGATTGCAAAATATTTTCTCCCATTGAGTCAGCTGCCTTTTCACCTTTTTCACAAAGTCCTTTGATGTGCAAAAGTGTTGAATTCTGAGGAAGTCCCATTTATCTATTTTTTTCTTTTATTGCTCGTGCTTTGGGCATAAGGTTTAAGGAACTACCGCCTACTACAAGATCTTGAAGATATTTTCCTACATTTTCTTCTAGGAGTTTGATGTTATTTTAAAAATATATTTAAGTCCTTGATCCATTTTGAGTTAATTTTTGTATAAGGTGTGAGATATGGTTCCTCTTTCTTTCTTTTGGATATGGCTATCCAGTTCTCCCAGCACCAATTGTTGAATAGACTGTTCTGACCCAGCTGGGGGTGCTTAACAGCCTTGTCAAAAATCCCTTGACTGTAGACATGAGGGTCAATATCTGCATTCTCAATTTGGTTTCATTGGTCAATCTGTCTGTCCTCATGTCAGTACCGTGCTCTTTTTACCACTGTAGCTAAGTAATATGGTATAAAATCAGGAAGTGAGAGTCCTCCAACTTTGTTCTTCATTTTTAAGATATTTTTTGCTCTTTGGGATCCCTTACCCTTCCAAATAAATTTGATTATTGGCTTTTTGATTTCTGCAAAAATAGCTGATGGGATTTTTATTGGGATTTCTTTGAATCTACAATCAGTTTGTGTAGAATTGACTTCTTAATGATATTTAGTCTTCCAATAAATGAACACGGAATGTCCTTCCTTTTATTTAAGTCTTCTTTGGTTTCTTTAAGCAATGTTTTATAGTTTTTGAATACAGGTCCTTTGTGTCCTTGGTTAACTTTATTCCTAAATATTTGATTGTTTTAGTTGCTAATATAAATGGAATTTATTTTTCTGATTTCCTCTTCTGATCACACATCTGTTGTTTGTAGAAATGCTATTGATTTTTTCATATTAAGTATGTATTCCACCACTTTGCTAAACTCATCTATTAATTCTAGTAGCTTTGTTGTTGATTGTTCAGGATTTTCTAAATATAGGATCATGTCTTCAGCAAATAGTGAAAGTTTTACTTCTTCCTTTCCTATTTGGGTGCTTTTATTTCTTTGTCTAGCCTAATTGCTCAAGCTAGAACTTTTAGCACAATATTGAATAATAATGGTGACAATGGGCATCTTGTCTTGTTCCTGATCTCAGCAGGAAAGTTTTCAGTCTTTCAACTTTGAGTACAATGCTAGCTGTAGGTTTTTCATATATGTACCTCACCATATTGAGAAAACTTCCTTCTATTCCTTTCTGTTTGAGTGTTGGTATCAAGAAAGGGTGCTGTATTTTGTCAAATGCCTTTTCTGCATCAATAGAGAGGATCATATAATTTTTCTTCTTGAATTTATCAATGTGGTTTATAATACTAATTGCTTTTCTTGTGTTGAACCACCCTTGCATACCTGGGAGAAAACCCACTTGATCATGGTGTATAATTCTTTTAATGTGCTTTTCAATTCTGTTTGCACATAATTTTGTTGAGGATTTTTACATCTATATTCATTAGAGATATTGGTCTATAATTTTCTTTTTCCATAGTATCTTTATCTAGTTTTGGTATTAGGGTGATGTTGGTTTTGTACAATGAGTTTAGTAGTATTCTTTCCTGTTCAAATTTTTGGAAGAGCTTGAGCAAAATCATATTACTTCATCTTTGAATGGTTGATAGAATTCACCTGTGAAACCATCTAGTCCTGGTCTTTTCATCTTTGGGAGGTTCTTGATGACTGTTTCAGTCTCTTGTGATTGGTTTGTTGAGGTCTTTTAGTTCTTCTAAAATCAGTGTGTGTTGTTCATGTGCTTCCTGAAATGTGTCCATCTCATCTACAGTTTCTAGGGTTTTTTTTTGCATACAGTTCATAGTATCCTCTTATGATAGCTCTTATTTCTATGGGGTCAGTATTTATAGAGTTCTATCTTAGAACTTCTTTTTTCTCTAAGTTTTGCTCTTCTTCTCTTTAATTTTAAATAACTGTAAGAGCTGTCTTTAATGTTTGCTTGTCTGTTTGATTAAAATATTTTCTCATCAAAATAGCATTACAAATTAAAATTATAACAAGATTGTGACTACATAACAATATATTTTTCTTAAAACAGTTATTTCTAAAAATAAAGTTTTAATAGTTTTTCAAATTTTAATATAACTTATTTTTTAATTATTTTTCATTTTTTAAAGTTAGGCCAGTAAAAAGAATTTATTTGGGAAATGGGGGAAAGAACAGAGCTCACTGAGAAATGGGAGAGAAAGATGGAAATACACACCAAGACTTAGTGTGGGCCCCTATAGCCAGAGAGAGTGGGCTCTGCCTCATGTGATTACGTTTTAAACTGCTAATTATTCCACCCCGTTGTTAATGGTAAGGGAATGGGCCCCAGTGTTTATTGGTTACTCCACCTATGGTATGGGCCAATGGTGAGGCCTTTTTGGAGTATCTGTGTCCAAGGGGACATTCTGGAAAGTGAAACTGGGACCTCAAGGTTAAACTCAAGGTCCCAACAAGGTCTTACAGCCTTGTTGTCTGCTGGCCATGCAGTCTGACAGCCATATTGTCTGACAGCAATGCTGTGGGTCATCTTCTCCTCCATTACCCTGTACTAACCTGCCTTAAGTCCCCCCTCAGAGAGTTCATGCTTATTCTTAGGGGGATGCTGAGGGGCAGTGATCATTCTTCTGTAGTTACTTCCTGCTGGTTAGGGCAGTAGTCCCTGCCTGACAGGGCATAAACCTCTCTGACTAATCTATTCACGTTGAAGGAAATGGTTCTGACACTGTGTTTGAAACTTGCTGAGATGCTCATGTGACTAATACCCTGTTTTGGAATATGTTGATTACTACTTAGCTTTGTCTCTTGAAGAGGTGTTTCAGACTCTCCAATGACTGGCACTCGTACATCCTGTCAGGTGCTTTTGTTGAGCTGGCACTTCCTTGGGCAGCTGGCTTCACTTGGTCTAAGTGCACCCAGCTGGCAATTCCTTTAACTTTAATAGCAGTTTCCAGTGGGGGTATGGGAACACCACTCATATTTCTCCTGGCTAGCTTGCCAAATGAAGATGGAAAAACTTTGGATTCCTCTGGTTCTTATTTATGATGCATAAAACAATTTATGAACATGCCAGTTTAGTTAAGCCACTAAAAAGAATTTATTTTGGAAATAGGGGAAAGAACAGTGCTTGCTGAGAAACAGGAGAGAAAGATGGAAATACACACCAAGACTTGGTGTGAGACCCTCTAGGCCGAGAGAGCTTAATGTACTTTAGAATGAAAGAATAAAAACTTTTTAAGTAAAAGAAAGATCTCCCTCTCCTGCATTTTCCAATTTTTTGGTATTTTGTCAAGGCAGGCAGGGGCAGAGGACTTTGGTAGGGCTGCATCTAAAGTATCAACTAACAGACCTGGATCTCAGGAGAAATCAGTTTGGACAGGCAAAGTCTTAAAATTTCATGGATTTTCTATGAAGGCACTTGGTGTGCCTTAATCCAAGTATTCCTGGATTGGTGGTGGGGGGGGGTGTCTCTCCTTCTGAAAGTGATTGATTTCCCCTTGTGATCCTGCCATCTTCAGTACATTCTTCTCAAGGTTGCTGTCAGAAGTGAGCCGCCACAGTGGGAGTGGTCCTTCTTTACAGCTGAATTAACCAACTTTTATTTCATTAAACCACATGGAAAAGAACAAGTGTTGGAGAGGATATGGAGTAATAGGAATTTGCAGCAATGTAAGAGGATTTATCCACTGGGGTAGATAATTTGACAGTTCTGCAGCAAGCAAAGTAGAGAATTACCATATAATCTGGCAACCCCACTACTAGGTATATACCCCAAAGAATTGATAGCCAGGACTTGAACAGATATTTGCACACTGATGTTCATAGCTGCATTATTTACAGTTGCCAAAAAAAGGATGCAACCTAAGTGTCCATCATACAATGAACAGATAAATAAAATGTGGTGGGAAATACAATGGAATAGTGTTTAGCCATTAAAAGGAATGTTCACTGAAACAAGCTAGACACAAAAGGAGAAATATTATCTTATCTCAATTTTTGAAATAATTAGAATAACCCTATTCATTGAGTCAGAATCTAGAGTTTTCATTATCAGGGGATTTTCATAGGGAATGAGAAATTAAGGTTTAAAATGTACAGAGTTCTATATTGAATGATGGAAATGTTTTTGGTAATTGATGATAATGATGATAGCACAACATTGTGAGTATGATTAGGAGCACTGAAAAATAGATTTCAGTGTGCTTAAAGGAGGACATGTTAGATAGTATATAAGAGAACCAAATGAAAAATTTAAAAAAACATGGAATTTACACTATGGTAAGTCATAGACTATAGTTAATAATACATTTATTAAAACGTGCTGTCATCCATTGTAATGTTCCTCACCAATGCAAAGTGTTAATAGGATGGTATATGGGAATTCTGTATATTATGCATGATTGTTCCATGAACTCAGCAACCTCTAATAAAGGAAAGTATCTCATCTTGTTCATATAAAATTTTTCTGACTTCTTTTTTTTTTCTTTTTCCCTATTATCCTTTAGCATTTAGCCATATTTTTTAAAGTTTTATGTAAAGTCTTTCTCTGGTATATCCAAATTCTAGGCTTCCCTTTTGAAGTTTATTTGGCCCATCAGTAACTGTGTTTTGTGTGTCTTATAACATTTTGTTATACACTGGGTATTATAATACTTTAAAGTGTCATCTCTGGAATTTAGACACTGACTTATCTGTTCCTTTAGCTTTAATGCAGCTTCTGTTATGCGAGAGATTTCTTTGAATGCCTGGAGCTAATAACTACAGCAAAAGGGAAAAACACTTTCCCAGTCTTTGCAGATGTGGCTGGGTGAGTGTTCTCCTCCAGTATTTAGCCAGTCTAAACAATTATCATAAAGAATAGCCTGAGGTGAAAGTGTAGCACCACCTGTGATCTTTTTTTACCATGTGACTTGTACTCGGCATTCACATGTGGCCTTTTGAATTTCCCTGTTTATGTGTATCCACATGCCCCTTGTCACCGTAGAAAGTTTGGCTTCTAACAGTTTACCAAGCCTTGCTGTTTAGGTACCTGTCTCCACCCCTTCTCTACCTTAGTTCCTCTTTCTCCCAGGACAGCTGGGTGTAATAGCCTGCCTGATCAGATTCGCCCTCTTCTCTCCCCACCTCCACTTCAATGCCAGTCTTAGGATCCCCTCTGAGATTCAAAGGAGGCTCAGTGGCCAGAGTCTATTAAGACTTACTAAATGAACTGTGTGAAGAGTTTTCCTCTTCCTTGGACACAATGGTGGCACCTTGTCCTCTGCATTGTAGTAAGATAGCTCTAGAATGAATATGAAAAAAAAGAGAAGAGCTGAGAGCTGGAAAGAGGCAGAGCCTGATGACACTAAAACTCTGAATTTAGCAATGCATGATCTGGGTTTACTGGTTAGGCAGGCCAAAAATTCAAAAAGTTTTTAAATTTTAATTTCCATCTTGTTATTTAATTTGCTTATGTAGTTGCATTGGGTTTTTGTCTTTTGCAATCAATAAGTGTTTACTAGTGCTCTGCCCCACTACATTTCTAGTTCTGGCCCAAAATAAAATCTCATCACTGCATAGCTGCCATCCTAACCCACATCCCTTTTCTTCTCCCATCTTCATTTCTCCAAAGCCCCCTAAATGGCCATTCAACTTCTGTTCTTGCTTCCCTATAATTCATTCTTCACATAGCAGCCAGCAAATCCCAGAAGTCTACATTCTACTGCTCAAAACCATCCAGTGTCATTTCTTTAATATTAGAATATAGTCCATAATTATTTATCTAGAGGCTGCAGGCCTGGTGGGACTAAATGCAAATCCTTCTGTACTAAATGCAAATCAAATACAAAGTCTTGTTTAACATTCCTTTAAGTTTGATTGATAAAGGGGCATATTGCCAGTGATTTAGAATTGTATCTGTTTTCATGGACTAGTTTTCCAACTGACAGCCAATAATGTGTCTTAACTTCCTTAAGATCCCACATCCAACCTCTATTTTGCAATGTATCCGTATTATGAGGGAGCAATGGATACTTTATGAATCAAATAATATTTAAACGGGTTAAATTGTAATGATAAAAGACATCTTGTCAAGGAAAGAAGTTTGACCAGTACATATCTTTAAGAAAACTGTTGAAAATCTTATGATATGCTCAAATCCCTGGTCCCCATTTAAGGAATGTTTACATGTAGAACATTGTGACAATGTTTACTATTACTCTAAACGTGTCTCTTCTATGAGCAGTAGGTGGCAATAGTGCACACTTTTTACCCTTCAATGGCTCAATACTGGAAATAGAGATTTATGTAACAGGCAGAGTTGATTAGGTTTTTGAGTAGAATTAAAGAAGCACTAACATACTTCCCCATCTGTCCCTTTTTTGTTTTGTTCATTGAGGATAGGAAAAATTAATTTAATATAAGTAATGCTATTTTCATTTTTTATATCTTTTTAATTTAATTTATTTTTTTTTTGTGGGTAAAAATCAAGTTTTTCACAATACAAACCAACATTTGTAAAATGATATATAAATATATATGCATATATGTGCATTTGCTTACATAAATGTTATTTTTTTCATATATATTTTAAAAGATGCTTAGATTACATAAATGTTACACAAAAATTACAGGGATTCCCATGATCTCCCATACCTCCCATAACATCTCACATAAACATCTTTCATTAGTGTGGCACATCACCTGCAATGGATATATACTTCCTGGGGCTTTGCCACTAAGCATAGTCCACAGTTCACATCGTAGACCACACTCTCTCACATACAGTTCTACATGCTGTAAAATGCTGATGTAAAATTGCCTATATCCATTGCCACAACGTCACTCAGGACATCCCCAAGTCCTGAAAAATCCCCTGTATTACAGCTGCCCTTCCCCTCCCCATCCTGAAAGCATCTAGTGGCCACTGGCTCCACCTCACTGTTATAATTTCTTCCAAAGCTTGAATCACAATATGTCTACAACAGAATACCATTAAGTCCACTCTAGTCCAAAGCTCTTTCCCCAATCCTGAGGGGATTGGAATGGTGATGTCCACTCCACCTCCAAGTGAGAGTAGGCTTATATCCCATGGATACGGTGGATGGGATTATCCTGCCTTCAGCTGCAGGCTCTCACCATTCCCTGTAATGGCTGCTGTCCATCACAGTCTCCTCACCCGGTGTCTTGGGTGAGTCCATTGAGCTGTAGAGTAGGAGTGGCAGCTCCACCGAGATTCCAGGCACAGCTGGCACATAAGCAGGTCAGAGGCTCCAGTCTCTGGAATACACCTACAAACTCCAGGCCTCACATATAGGTTTGAATAGAAGGGACAGATGGACCATGTGCAGGGAGGACTTATTTGAGTCCAACTCTATCACTCTCAGGAGCACAGATTCCAAAGTAGACCCCACTGATAAGGCATCAATCTCTGGGGCTATCCCCCTTATATAGGACCTGGGTGTTTCCAGAGCCCTCAGGAGCCCCTCTGTGTGGGGTGATATCCACTTTGGTGTTCTGTGAGATCCTACTGAGGTGTGCGTAAGCCTTAGCTCTGGGATGACCTCCTGACTCTCTTTGAAGTCTCTTAGCCACATGAACTCATTTGTCTTTACCTTTTACCCCTTTTATTTGAGATTTTTTTCCATTCGTGTTTCCAGTTGGCACTTGGTATTAATCTCTCGTTGCCAGGGAGGCTTATCCCGGGAATCATGTCCCACATTGGGGGGAAGGTAACGCATTCATATGCTGAGTTTGGCTTAGAGAGAGTCCACACTTGAGCAACAAGGAGGCTCTCACATGGCAACCCTTAGGCACCCCATAACAGTAGGCCAAGTTTCAATTACAAGAGCAAAGACTCATAAGGCTAGTAGTCACCAATAATAAGAACCCATCAGTGGGCCATGCACTTTTGCCAGACATGGCCCCTGGACTCAGTGGACTGTTGCTGCTCCCTTGGAGAATATGGCAGAGCTCTCCAGGCTGGGAATTCAGTATTGCCTCAGTTATTGAGTGATTGTCTACCCACCGTGACTATGCCCCATCCCTCGATCATTTGAACAATTTTATATATTTTTCATGTATATTCAGATGAACTTACTACCATGAATCCCCCATCCCAGACACCCCCCACCAATGATTCTCTGCAGCCCCCATTGTAACCCTTCTGTGATCTAAACCTTCCTTGAAGATGAAGCCCATGTAATAACCAAATACAATTAATAGGAGAATGAAATAATAATGATAAGCTTAAATTCAAGAGATAAAATATAAGGAAACTCAGAAAAAAAGAACTAAAAATAAAATATAATTAACAGATTGGGACATTGAAAAAATGGGAAAAAATGAAAATTTTATTTTATTATTATTACTATTTTTTTCCTTTTACCACTGCATTCCCCAGTGTTTATCACTCTCATTCCCCAGTGTCTCCCAAATTTTCATTTAATTTTCAAAGTAGTTTTAGGTAACAGCAAAGTCACTCACGGAATACTAGAGATTACCATATACCCAACCTCCCTCCCCCTTCCCCACCCCATATTATAACCTTTTTTTTGGGGGGGGTGGTGGTGGAAGCATTGTTATAACTGTTACATAGATAGTGAAACATAGCTACTAAACATTGTCAATAGTTTACAGTATAGTTTACAATTTAGATGGTACAGGTTAATAAGTTTTGATGATATTTACCATGTCCTGTGTCCATTACTGTAAGGTAATGAAAAACATTTCCCATGACCACTAAATACCCCTTTTCATCTTTTCTGTTCCTTCCTCCCTATACCCCTAGGGCATATGACACTCCCCTGTCATGACACATGGGATAACAAGATTCATAGTTACATGCCCTGGGTATTCTAACCTGCCCTTCCTAATCTACCCACCTGTTAACCCTGCACCATCAAACCCAGTAATATCAGTACCCACCTGTCCTATCCTTCAATATGCAACTATACCTTTACAATAGATTATGTCCATATGGGTGATGGCTCACAACCTACTCTTCTCTCTCTCTCCCTTGTTAACCTATCTTTCAGAAAGTGTTTCTCAGAGACTGCTCACTTTCAATTCTTCATATTTAGAAACAAAGTGTAATTTACATAAAAGTTGCAGGGATAGTACAGGGGCTTCATTTTATCCAGACTCATTTGAGAGTATATGGTGAATGTCTATATTCTACAAATAAGGACATTCTTATACACGGCCACAATGTACTCAGCATCTGGAAATGAATATTATCAACTGCATTACTAACCTGCGGTGCTTTGATAGCATTCACGTTTTACTGATTGTTCCAGTAATGTTCTTTCTGGCAAAAGGATGTAGTGCATAATTATTTGTTGTATTTTGTTATCATATCTCTTTAGTTTCTTTCAAATTGCTCATGTTCCACAGTATTTCTTTTTCTCTGTTTTTACTTTATTTTTACATTTAATTATTGAAAATATAAACAGTTAAAAAGTAAAAAGAAAACACTTGAATAAAAACATACATTTCTCAATTAAATTTACTGGATACCTGTATTTTTTTTTTTTAATCATACAATATGTTACACAATATATTTGGTTCATAGTAATGCACTCTACAGCATTTGTCCTTATCTGCCTGGCTTGTGTCACTCAACATAATGCCCTTCAGGGTCATCCATGTTGTCATATGATTTATGACTTCATTTCTTCTTACAGCTGCATAATATTCCATTGTGAATAGACTACAGTTTGTTTATCCATTCATGTGTACATGGATACCTGGGTCCAGCTTTTGGCAATCGTGAATAATGTTGCTATGAACATCCATGTGCAAATATCTGTTCGTGTCACTGCTCTCAGTTCTTCTGGGTATATACCCAGTAATGGTATTGCTGAGTCATGTGGCAAGTCTATATTCAACTTTCTCAGGAACTTCAAACAGTCCTCCACAGTGGCTATACCATTCTGCATTCCCACCAACAGTGAATAAGTGTTCCTGTCTCTCCACACCCTCTCCAACATTTGTAGTTCTCTGTCTTTTTAATAGTGGCCATTCTGATAAGTGTGAAATGATATCTCATTGTAGTTTTGATTTGCATTTCCCTAACCATGAATGATGTTGAGCATTTCTTCATGTGTTTTTTTGCCATTTGTATTTCTTCTTCAGAAAAATGTCTATTCAAGTCTTTGGCCCATTTTTTAATTGGGTCATTTGTCTTTTTATTGTTGAGTTGTAACATCTCTTTATATATCCTGGATATTAAACACTTATCAGATATGTGATTTCCAAATATTTTTTCCCATTGAGTTGGCTGCCTTTTCACCCTTCTGACAAAGTCCTGTGAGGTGCAAAAGTGTTTAATTTTGAGGAGGTCCCATTTATCTACTTTTTCTTTTGTTGCATGTGCTTTGGGTGTAAGGTCCAAGAAACCACCACCTACTACAAGGTCTTGAAGATGTTTCCCTACATTTTCTTCTAGTAGTTTTATGGTCCTGGCTTTTATATTTAGATCTTTGATCCATTTTGAGTTAATTCTTGTATAGGGGGTGAGATAGGGGTCTTCTTTCATTCTTTTGGTTATAGATATCCAGTTCTCCCAACACCATTTGTTGAAGAGACTGTTTTTTCCCATTAGCGTGGGCTTGGTAGGTTTGTCCAATCTTGCCCAAACTGATTTATAGATTCAATGCAATACCAATCAAAATCCCAACAGCTTACTTTACAGAATTAGAGAAGGCAATTACCAAATTCATCTGGAAGGGTAAGTGCACCCAAATAGCCAAAAGCATTCTAAAAAAGAAGAGCAACGTGGGAGGAATTTCACTGCCTGACCTTGAAACATATTACGAAGCTACAGTGGTCAAAACAGCATGGTACTGGCATAAAGATAGACACATCGATCTGTGGAATAGAATTGGGAATCCAGAAATATGCCCTCACCTATACAGTCAACTGGTTTTTGACAAACAGGTCACTTTTGACAAGAAGTAGAAACTGAGCCTTTGTTTAATGTTTCAGAAACATTAAAATGTAGAAAATGTGTATCTTAGAATAAAAGAAAGCTGGATATCCGGATTCATGAATTTTGTGTAAAGTGCTGTTAAACTGAATTTTGTCTTACACTAATGCAAATGGAAGAAATGGTATTTTAGATGTAATTTGATTCATGAAGAATCCATTTCTCCATTTTGACTCAGTTCCCTCAACATAAAGTGCATTTTTTACAAAAGGGACTATCTGTAACATGAATTTGACTTCAGAAATTTTATCAGCAAACAAAATTTAATAAGAAACATGAATTGCATTTTATGATTTCAGAAATGCAGGTTACAATATTTTTTAAATGGCAATAAAAGTATTTTATTAAACACTCACAACAATCTATGTAGTAAATTGGTGATCCATAAATTGTAAAAAAAGATAGGAGGACTATTGCTGCTCCCTTGGAGACTGTGGCAGAGCTCTCCAGGCTAGGAATTCAGATTCCCTCATTTATTGTGTGATTATCCACCCATCATGACCATGCCCCATCCCCCGATCCTTTCAATGATTTTGTATATCTTTCATGTATATTCAGATGAACCAATCCCCACGAAACCCCCCCAACGGATGTAGGCCATTTTAAATCAGCACACACCACTCAGAACTGAGTGGGAGAGAGTGTGGTCTACAGTGTGAACTGTGGTCTATGGTTGGTGGCAAAGCTCCAGGATGTATAAGTTCGTTGAGGGTGGTGGGCCACACTGTGGGACATGTTTGTGTGGGATGTGGTGGGAGGTATGGGAGGTGGGGAACATGGGAATCCCAGTGGATTCCGTGTAATATTTTGGGTAATCGAAGCACCTCTTAAAATATATATATATATAACATTTTTGTAAGCAAATACAAAAAATAAAATAAAAATAAAAATAAAAAATAAATAAAAAATAAATAAAAATAAATAAAAGGTGATGATATGCAAAAAAAAAAAAAAAGATACGAGGAAAGTTTGAGGAGGTCTGAAACTAGAGAATGGAGATAGGACTTGATACAATAAGCAAAAATCAATCTACTAACTAAAGACTTTTGGACTAAAAGGAAATTCATGATGAGTAAATGGTCCACATAGATCAGGAACTGACTGAAGAAGGAAGAAACCTGAGAGTCAAAAGATCACTTAATTAGTTTTGTTAATGTATAGTTTTATGATAACCCAACATTGTAAATATAATTAACCCCAATGAATTATATATCTGAAAATGGATAAAAGGGGAAATGTGGGGTGGTATATATGTTGCAAGAATAAAAATTAAAGGTAAACAACCATAAGACTATATAATACAGTGAACTCTAAAGAAAACTATGGAATATAATTAATAGCACAATTATATAATTCAAAATTGCTAAAAGATGGAAACAACTAAGTGTCTGTCAACCAATGAATGAATAAACAAAATGTGGTATATTCATACAATGGGATACTATCCAGCTATAAGAAGAAATCAGTTGGGGAATCACATGATAACATGGAGGAACCTTGAGGATATTAGACTGAGAGAAATAACCCTACACAAAATGACAGATATTTTATTGTCTCACTGATTTGATCTAAGTATAATGAGTAGACTTATGGAGTTGGACTATGAGGGAAGTGTAAAGGAGGCAGAAATAAGGTCCCAAGAGGATCTGAAACAGGGAACTACAGAAATCATGAAAGAGAAAAGGTTCAGGAAGAATATATGCCATAGTAATTGAAGGGTTTTTTTGTGAAATTGAAAGTCTGTGAATTATTAATTATTTGGGGAAACAATATGGTAGAGTATCAAGAAACACTAGCTTTTGAATCAGTGTTTTGACTCCTCTTAATACATTAGAACTACAGAATATTTTAACCAAAAAAAAAAAAAAAAAAAAAATACAAAGACATAGATGGATGACCAAACTTCCAAGTGCATGAAAAAAGATTTATTGGATCATATCAAGGTTCAATATTGCAGCCTAAGGATACTTACTTATTCTACCACAATTTTTCCAATATTAATATTCCAAGTACTATTAACTCACTCTGAGCATCCAAAAACCAATTACAAAAATCCCATTGCTTAGAAAGGAGAAGAGAATTGTGGTCCTTCAAGTATAACACAAGAAGTATGCCATAATGGAAAATATCATTAACTCAGAAATAAAAGCATTTGGCACAGATATAAAATTTATCTTTGCTTAATAAGCACATTCTTCCAAGACAGTACAGGTAAAAACTGTCCACAAGACATTTCTAGAATTACAGAAAGGGAAAACTCCCTGAATCTAGACTAATTTCTCCATGAACTGTGCAAAGGAGAAAACTGAGGACATCATCATAAAATCAAATCAATTGTAGTTTTGAGAAAATTTTCAGTGAAACCCAAGGTCTTTTAAGTGTTCTATTACATATATTCTATATATATTTATTCACAATTCCTACTTATTCAAACTAAAATCAAAGGAAGCTCTACCAAAATATATTTTGCTGGACTGGTTTGAATTTAGATAAAGAAGTACTATATTTGAAAGTTGCAACTTATTAAAATATGTAATGCAAAACTTTCCTTAATTCTAAAGAATCTGTTGCCAGTAACCCCCAATATACAGATTTCATTATATACTGGAAAGAATTATAGTGCTAGAATAACTAAATTTCTAAAATGATAGAAGATAAAATATAAATTCCACATGGAAAGATTGCATGCAACTGGACAATTATGGAGAGTAATGCAACATCAAAAATGTAGTAAGCAGGAACTTTGAAAGAAAGGATTGGTTATGTAATCCTTATGTTTTTTTTTGTTAGATTACAAAAAAATTTAATTAAATAAAAAAGACTCGCTAAAATTCACACCAGAAAAAAAACTCTGTCAACAGCCGGCAGAAATTTGATTACTATAAAAATCTTTAAGCAAAATCAACAATACTCATTACCTCTAAATCTCCACCATTTAAAAAAATCAGGGTCAGTATTTAAATAATAATCCCTCTTTCAAAAAACTGTTGCAGCTATTTCTATTTTGGAGTTTAAAATTTGTTGGATTTTATACAGTTAAAGGTGCCAGCTTATTATGGTGGTATAGTGTATGTCATATACAAATCTGCAGGATCTACAACAGTGCTCAAATATTAAACATATTAATAGCCCTTTTATGAAACATAAAAATATTCACTTCCCATTAGATTTTACTAAGAAATGAATCAGTAAGGTTTTGCTTCCAAATAACCATTAAAAAATGTAGCTGCTACAGCTCTATGGATTTCAGACTTGCAGGTCAGGAATAGTGGCCCAGTTGTAATGTATACTTTATATACAATAAATTATGTTTTAATGCTTCTAAACTTTAGGATACAACTAGACATATTAAAGCATTACATGCAACCCATCTCTAAAATAAAAAACGTAGTTATTAAAAATCAGTTACTAATATCAATTAACAAACTAATTAAGACTGTCTTAAAACTACACTGCTTTATATATCTTCAACAAAACATAGAATGAAATATTACCATGTGCCTCAGGATAACTTTGGTTCAAGAGAAATCCAGGACCCCCTGCTCCTAAGGCCACCCATGCTGAATAGAGAGGGACAGGGGGCCACAGAGCCTGTGTGAGGGTTAAAACTCAGACAGTGGCTGAGTAAGTGTTAAAATCTGGGCAGCAGCCCAACTGCTACATTAGCTATGGACCTTGGTTCAGTTTCTTGTATTCTCCCGATTCAGCATGCCTTGTATCCAACTCATAAGGTCCTTGGCCCAATACATATTCCCTGAACACAGCAGAAATGATTCCAGAGAATTGTGTTCTGTGTTCCTTGTCTGTAACTTTGAATGATAACTGTTGTGTATAAATAACCATGCAAATAAAGAACAGCCATGCTTGCTTGCCTGTCTGGAGCAGACTGTGGCTGTACTGGTATGAACAAGCTTCCCTCTCTGCCTAAGTGTTTCTTCCACCTATCTTCCTCATGGGCTCCCAAGGTGGATGCAGTGCACAAGCCCCAGGAATGAGAATGGACTCCTAGACTCACTGATGTTCTGCTCTGGAGGCCTCACCATCTCTGACACTTTCCTGAACTCCTGGATTCACAGCCAATTGCAGCAGTGCCACACACACATAAAAAAAGCTGACAGAAATGTCCACACAACCTTCAGGACCCCAAGGCAATGAAGGCACTGATGTCTCAACTGCCCAGCTGGTACTACTCCATGTTCCACTAACTCAGCACAGCAGCATGAATCCTTCCCCCACTGCAGGAGCAGAGAGGCACCTCTAGGAGGTGGTCTGGGGAACCACCCCAGATGGAAAATAGTACCTGACAGGGTGGCAGCCTCAGCAGTGGCAACCACAGCACAAGCACTAAGGATGGAAGAGCTCCCTAATGGGCTTTTGTCAATCTCCTAAAGATTCACAAACTATCTTTACACCAGTGTAAGTACTTTTAGTACTAGTACATACCCCAAAGTGAGTGGTCCGAAACTAAAAACACCTCCAAATTCAGTTATTAGAAAATACCATGAAAAGAAAAGAATTTTAGCCCATCAGTTCAAAAAGTAAACTATGTTTATGCCCCATGCAATCACAACAGGACTTGATCACCCATACACGTAAAGATCACCAACATGGAACAATTACTCCTGCTTTGATCCATAATTGAAAACCTCATTATAGATGTCAGTGAGCAGTTCTAATTTAGCTGTATTTTACAGTATTTCTGAAAATCAGTTTTTAAAATCCCACATGTGGTTTTTCAGTGGCCCTAGTGGATTATAATCAATTTCAAAAATTCTTGCACCAAAAATTTTATTTTAAATTTCACTTTCTTATAGAGTTTCCTAAAACTGTACCCTTAAAGATGTTGGGAAGTGGATGTGGCTCAAGCAGTTGAGCACCTGCCTTTCCACATGGGAGGTCCCACATTAGGTTCTCAGTTTCACCTAAAGAAGACAAGTAAGACAGTGAGCTTATGCTATGGGCTGACATGGCAAGCTGATGCAACAAGGTGATGCAAGGAAGAAATACAATGAGTAAACACACTGAGGAATACAACAAGTAGGGAGCTGTGATGGCTCAAGTGATTAGGCACCTCCCTCCCACTTGAGAGTTACTGGGTATGGTTCCCGGTGCTTCCTATAAAAAAAATAGATGAGCATAAAACGAACATACACAAAGAACAGGCAGGAAGCAAAAACAGATATGATGGTGATGAAAGGCACAATCCAAGAAATCAAAAATACACTGGAAGTGCATAACAGCACATTTGAACAGGCACAGGAAAGAATTAGTTATGTGGAAGATGGTACAACTGAAATCAAACAGAGAGTAGAGCAGATAGATAAAAAGATAGAAAAATCCAGTAGGGACTTATGGATCTGAGTGGCAACAACAAAACACACAAACATATGCATTATGGGCATGCCAGAGGGAGAAGAGAAGGGACAAGGGACAGAAGGAATATTGGAAGAAATAATAGCTGAAAACTTCCAAAACTCTATTGAGGGAGATGGATATAAATGTCCAGGGAGCGCAGCACACCCCAAACAGTATAAATCCAAACAGGCCTACTCCAAAACACATACTTGCCAAATTGTCCAATGCTGAAGACAAAGAGAGAATACTGAAAGCAGCAAGAGAAAATAGAACCATAACATACAAGAAAAGCTCAATAAGATTAAGTGCTGATCTCTCATCTGAAACCATGGAGGCAAGTAGGCAGTGGTATGACATAATCAAGGTATTAAAAGAAAGAAACTTCCAGGCAAGAATTCTCTATCCAACAAAGGTGGCATTCAAAAATGATGGAGAATTCATTATAAACACAGGAAAACAGAAATTAAAAGAGTATGCCAAAAAGAAACCTGCCCTTCTAGAAATACTAAACAGAGTGGTGCAGGTTGAAAGAAAAAACAGGAGAGAGAGAGAGTTGGAGAAGAGTGGAAGAAAAAATCAAAAAAGCAAAACAAAAACAGAAAGAAAAACAACATATGATGTAAAAAAAAACAAAGAAATTATGGCTAATGTAAGTAATTCCTTAACAATAATAACACTGAATGTCAATGGATAAAATTCAACGGTCAAGAGACACAGATTGGCAGAAAGGATAAGGAAATATGGCCCATCTATATGCTGTCTATAAGAAACCCACCTTAGACCCAAGGATTCAAGGAGGTGAAAGTGAGTGCCTGGAAACAATTTTAAAAGCAAATAATAATTTAAAAAGGGCAGGAGTAGCTATAATAATATTGGGAAAAAATTGACTTTAAAGACAAAACTATTTTAAGAGACAAAGGACACTATATATTAGGAAAAGGGTAATCTTTTCCAGAAGAAAGAAACATCATAAACATTTATGCACCTAACCAGGGCGCCTCAAAATACATAAGGCAAACACAGGAAAGGCTAATTGGAGAAAGAGTTGCCTCTACAATTATAGTGGGGGACTTTAATACACCATTCTCACCATTAGACAGAACATCTCAACAGAGAATCAATAAAGAAACAAAAACTTTGAATAATACATTAAAGGATGTGGACTGAAGAGACATATACAGAATGGTATACTCAAATACAGCAGGATATACTTTCTTCCGAGTGCACATGGATCATTGTCCAAGATCGACCTCATGCAAGGCCACAGAACAACGCTCAATTAATTCAGAAAAATTGAGATTATACAAAGTAATTTCTCTGACCACAATGGAATGAAGATGGAAACCCATAAGGACCAGAGAACCAAGTTAGGCACAAAGATATGGAAGTTAAACAACACACTCTTAGACAAACAGTGGATCAAGGAGGAAATTACAAAAGAAATCTGTAACTACCTTGAAACAAATGAAAATGACAATACAACATATCAATACCTATGGGATGTAGCAAAAGCTGTACTAAGAAGAAAATTAATAGCCATAAATGCATATATCAAAAAACAAGAAAGAGCTAAAATCAAAGACCTAACTGCACACCTAGAGAAATTAGAAAAAGAACTACAAACAAACCCCCAAGGTAGTAGAAAGAAGGAAATAACAAAGAGTAGAGCAGAACAAAATGAAATAGAAAATAACAAAGCACTAGGGAAAAAAATCCAAAGCTTATTCTTTGAGAAGATCAATAAAATTGACAAACCCTTAGCTAGACAAACAAAGGAAAAAAAGAGAAAATATGCAAATGCCCAAAATAAGAAATGAGGAAGGGGATATCACCACTGACCCCACAGAAATAAAGAGTATCCTAAGAGGATACTTTGAAAAATTATATGCCAACAAGAATGCTAATTTAGAAGAAATGGACAAATTCCTAGAAACACAAAATCAGCCTACACTAACAAAAGAAGAAATTGATGAACTCAAAAGATCAAACACAAGTAATGAGATTGAATTAGTCATCAAAAACTTCCCAACTAAGAAGAGCACAAGAACAAATGGCTTCATAGGTGAATTCTACCAAACATTCCAGAAAGAACAACAATCCTGCTTAAAAGCTTTCAAAATATAGAAGCAGAATAAACATTGCCTAACTCATTCTATGATGCCAACATGACCCTACTACCAAACCAAACAAAGAAGCCACAAGAAAGGAAAATTACAGACCAATCTCTCTAATGAAACTAGATGCTAAAATTCTCAAAAATATACTTGTTAATCATATTCAACAACACATCAAATGAATTATACACCATGGCCAAGTGGGTTTCATCCCTGGTATGCAAGGATGGTTCAACATAAGAAAATCAATCAATGTAATACACCACATAAACAGATTGAAAGAAAAAAATCACATAATCATCTCTATAGACACAGAAAAAGCATTCAATAAAATACAGCACCCTTTCCTGGTAGAAACACTGGAAAGGATACAAAAAGAAGGAAACTTCCTCAACATGATAAAGGGTATATATGAAAACCCATAGCTAACATCACATACAATGGTGAAATCCTAAAAGCTTTCCCTCTAAGATCGGGAAAAAGACAAGGATGTCCACTATTACTGCTCCTATTTAACATTATGTTAGAAGTACTTGGTCGAGCACTTAGGCAAGAAAAAGATATAAAAGGCATCCAAATTTGAAAGGAAGTAGTAAAAATTCCACTATTTGCAGATGACATGATCCTATACAAAAAAAGCCCTGAAAAATCTACAACAAAACTTCTAGAGCTGATGAATGAGTTCAGTAAAGTTGCTGGTTATAAGATCAATGCACAAAAATCAGTAGCATTTCTCTACACTAAATATTAGCCATATTTAGAGGAAATTAAGGAAAAAATCCCATTTATTAAAGCCTCTAGAAGAATCAAGTTATTAGGAATAAATTTAACTAAAGATGTAAATGACTTATACACAGAAAACTACACAACAGTGTTGAAGAAAATCAAAGATGGAAAAATAGTCCCTGTTCATGGATGGGAAGATTAAATATCATTAAGATGTCTATCCTATCAAAACTTCTCTACAGATTTAATGCAATTCCATTAAAAATTAACACAGCATTTTTTTTGCTGAATTAGAAAAACTAACTATGAAATTTATTTGGAAGGGTAAGAGGCCCTGAATAGCCAAAGACAAACTGAAAAAGAAAAATGAAATTGGAGGAATCACACTACCTGACTTTAAAACATACTACAAAGCTACAGTGGTCAAAACTTCACAGTATTGTATAAAGATAGACATTCTGACCAATGGAACCGAATTGAGAGTTCTGATATAGATCCTTACATAAGCAGTCATCGATATTCGACAAGGCCACCAAGCCCACTCAACTGCAACAGAATGGCCTCTTCAACAAATGGTGCTTGGAGAACTGAATATTCATATCCAAAACAATGAGAGAGGAACAGCATCTCGCACCTTATACAAAAATCAACTCAAGGTGGATCAAAGATCTAAATATAAGAGCCAAGACCATAAAGAGCTTGGAAGATTATGTAAGGAAGCATCTACAGGACTCTGTAATAGGAGATGGTTTCATGAACTTCACACCCAAAGTATGAGCAGAGAAAGGAAAAATAGATAAATGGAACAGATACTTCTCCAAAGATGAAATACAAATGACTAAAAAACACATGAAATAATACTAAACATCACTAGCTATTAGGAAAATGCAAACCAAAAATACAATGAGATGCCATATTACACCCAATAGACTGGTGGCCATTAAAAAAACAGAAGACTACAAGTGTTGGAGAGGATGTGGAGGAATGGGAACCCTCATCCACTGCTGGTGGGAATGTAGAATGGTCCAGCAATTGTGTAGGACAGTTTGGCAGTTTCTCAAAAAACTAACTATAGATCTACCATATGATCCAGCAAATCCACTGCTGGATATATACTCAGAAGAATTGAAAGCAAGGACATGAACAAATATGTGCACACCAATGTTCATAGTGGCATTATTCACTATTGCCAATTGTTGGAATCAGCCCAAATGCCCATGAATAGATGAATGGATAAACAAAATGTGATATATACATACACTGGAATATTACTCAGCTGTAAGAAGGAATACTGTACTAACAGACGGGATAACATAGATGAAACTTGAGGACCATATGTTGAGTGAAGCAAGCCAGACATTGAAGGACAACTATTGCATGACCTTTCTGATATGAATTAAGCAAATTAGCAGACTCACAGAGCTAGAGTCTGGAGGATAGGTTTACAAGAAATAGAAAGGGAGAAGAAGGTTGTGAGCCAATGCCCATATGGGTGAAATCTGTGATAAGGTGGAAGTGAGTACTTGTGGAAAGAAGAGATATGACAGGGATGTAGTGATACTATTGGGTTGAGCAGTACAAGTTTGACAGGGTGGTAGGGTGGGGAGGGTGGGCTGGATGGTCCATGGTACAGGGGGGAGGGCTGGGGAAGGGAGCAGCTGAACACTGGGGATTGGTGGGTATTTGGTTGAAACTACAATGTTGGGAAAGGTCTTTTGGCAATATGACAAGGAAGGATTACTGGTTCAGGGTGTTGGATTAGTCAGAGTTCTCTAGGGAAACAGAATCAAGAGGAGATATCTCTCAATAATATGAGATTCTATAAGAGTCTCTCACATGACTGTGGGGATGCACAAGTCCCGGTTCCACAGGCAGGCTGCAAACCAGGGGCTCTGATGAAGGTCCAATGAAGATCCTTGATAAGTTTCTTGGAAAAGTTGTCTGTCCAAAGACGAGCTGGGAAATTCTCTCCGAATGTTGAAATCACTTCCCCTTTTAAGGTATTCAATAGATTGGATAAAAGCATTACCCACTGCTGACGGCAATCTCCTTGATTGATGCAGCCATCCACCCAGTAAACTCACTGGTGACCAAAGTCCATAAATATTCTTGAATTACAATTAGCCCAGTGCTTGCTGGACCAAACACCTGGACACAATTACCTGGCCGAGTTGACACATTAGCCTACCCATCACAGGGGGCATTCACCTGGGGCAGTCTTCTAGAGAATGTGCGAGTGATGATTTTGTCATAGTGTTTTCTATCAGTGGGTGGAGACTCACACAATGAGTGGGAAAGAGTTGCAGTCCCATCCTGGAGAGGGCTGATATGTTCTCAAATAGAGTGGTTGGTGTCTCTGGAGAATATGGGCCATTTCTAATAGGGGAGGACAGATCAGTATGTCAAGACCTCAGTGTTTTTGCAAGTAATTATGAGTCTTGTTCTTCAAGGAGTGAAGTCTGGAGGTCACTGTGGGGTGGGGAAGGGAGGATTAGAATAGATGGAAGAGGGGGTATTTAGGTGCTAATAGAAGTGTTGTTCTACATGATCTTGCAATGTTGGATACAGGCCATGTTAAATTTCAGAAAAAATTTACAAAAATGTATGTTCTAAAATATAAACCGTAATACAAACCATTGACCATGGTTAGTATCTATGTTTCAATTTTTGTATATCAGCTGTAAGAAATGTACCATCCACCTGGAGGACATTATGTTGAGTGAAGTAAGCCAGACACAAAAGGACAAATACTGTTGAATGCGTTACTATGAACCAAATATATTATGTAATATATTGTTTAATTAAAAAAAAATTTATATGTATCCATTACATTCAATTGAGAAATGTAAAAAAAAAAAAAAAAAAAAAAACAAACAAAAAAAAGTGACTTGTTTACTACTATGCAGACTATCAATTGGCAGTACTGATAGTAGACTGCCTGCCAGTGTGTGACCTCAGATGTGCAAGATTTTTCAGTCTCAGTATATCTTTGAATATTTGAGGATCACATGGAGCTTTGATAGGTATTCATTGTATTATTAATTAAATTTAGAGTTTAAAAAACAAGAAATCCCATACCATTA
>JAKSZT010054314.1:344154-355776 GCA_026826555.1 Tolypeutes matacus
TAGTTTTGCATTTAAAGTCTATTTTGTCTGATATTAGAATAGCTACTCCTGCCCTTTTTTGGCTATTGTTAGCTTGTAAAATGGTTTTCCAGCCATTCACTTTCAGCCTCCTTTTATCCCTGGGTCGAAGGTGGGTTTCTTGAAGACAGCATATAGATGGATCATATTTTCTTATCCATTCTGCCAATCTGTGTCTCTTGATTGGTGAATTTAATCCATTAACATTCAGTGTTATTATTCATAACGAATTTCTTACTTCAGCCATTTTTTCTTTGGGTTAATGTATGTCCTATGTTGTTTTGTTTCTTTTTTTGTCTTTTCAGTTTTTAAACTCTCCTCCAACTCTCTCCCCCTTGTTTTTTTCTTTCAACTTGTAGAGATTCCTTTAGTATTTCTTGAAGTGCTGGTTTCTTCTTGACATACTCTCTTAATTGCTGTTTATCTGTGAATATTTTGAACTCTCCATCATTTTTGAATGCCAATTTTGCTGGATAGAGAATTCGTGGCTGGAAATGTTTTTCTTTTAGTATTTTGACTATGTCATACCGTTGTCTTCTTGCCTCCATGGTTTCAGCTAAGAAATCAGCACTTAATCTTATTGTGCTTCCCTTGTATGTGATTGTTCTCTTTTCTCTTGCTGCCTTGAGTATTTTCTCTTTGTCTTGAGCATTGGACATTTTTACAAGTATATGTCTTGTAGTTGGCCTGTTGGGATTTATACTATTTGGGGTGCGCTGTGCTTCCTGGATCTGCACATCCATCTCTCTCAATAGAGTTGGGAAGTTTTCAGCCATTATTTCCTTCAACACTCCTTCTGTTCCCTTTCCCTTATCTTCTGGGATGCCCATAATGCATATGTTTGTGCGTTTTGTATTATCGGTTAATTCCCTGGGTCCATGCTAGATTTTTTCCTATCTTTTTGTCTATCTGTTCTACTATCTCTTTGATTTCAGCTGTATTGTCTTCCATATCACTAATTCTTTCCTCTGCCTATTCAAATCTGCTGTTATGTGAGTCCAGCATCTTTTTCATGTGTGTGGTTCTCTTATCTGAGCCTGATTGGAGCCCTTGGATACTGCTCCTTTTCCTGGTCTTGTGCTTGCTTGTGGAATTAAGAATTCTCCTGTTTCTAGTTTATAGGAGTTCTGTTGCCTCCTGTACTCCTTTTGAAATAGACTTTCACCCCCTCTTGGGTGACCTATAATGGAAGCACAGGCTAGCACCACAAAGTGCTGGAGAGTGTTTGGTGCAGCATCAGTGCCAAGAGCTTCTCTTATGGCTTTGAATTTACATTCTCTTGATAGCTCTTGATAGGGCTCAAATTCAAACATTATCTCCAAGACAGGCAATATATTCCTAAATTGTACGTGTTACAAAATCATTTATAAAGTATAATATATTTGAGGCAGGCCTGTTGCATATATTCACAAAGTAATATTTAGACCATAATTTATAGTTTTGAGGAGTGGGAATAGGAACTATTTTATTTTTTTGCTATGTTATTTTTTTTTCTAAGAAATGCATTTATATGTATCATAATGAAACCAACCACTTGACCTTTTTTCAATTCAAACACAATATTTAATGTTCTTATTTTACAGGATTGAAGAAAAAGAAATTATTCAAACACCTATACTAAAGAAATATATATTTTTAAAATACTACCCTAGAAATTATAGTAATATTAAACAAAGTTCAATAAGAACATCAATTAAATGACAGCTTAAAATTAAAATGAGATCCATCAAAATTACTTTTAAAGAGCAAAATCCCAGGCAGAAACCTTGTTGTAGTTGAGAATGGACAATAATCAGCAGCTATGGAAACTGAGTCAAACCTTCAATTTCCTGGAGTTTGCAACTGGAATATCAGCTGCAAGAGGGCCACTTGGAAAAACCTGGGCTTTTAACTCTACTTTTTCCAATATTTCCCTGATCTAATAATTTTTCTTTCTTGGTTCATTGAACTTTCTCTCAGTGGACAGAGCTTTCAGTCTCCTTTCTTGAGCTTTCTTCCATAGTATATAATCTGGTTGTGAAAGTAGGAATTGGTGCACAACACTTCTTTTCCCATGTTTCAGCCATCTTCTTATAGAGGTTTCGCTTCTGATATGTGAAGTTCATGTTTCTATATACTTCATGAAGTTTCTTCTCTATTTCTGAGCAGTAAGATCCCTCCTCCATTTAATTTCTCTCAAATTGAAGCACATATTTTTGAGGAACCTCTGAAAGTATTGGAAGTGTCATATGAATCTTTTCAATCTTATTTTCCAGGTTTGAATTTTCTGACTGCAAAAATACTTGCTGGTTCTTCAGACTTTTTATTGTAATCTCTGCAGTCGCTTGATTTTCTTTACATACTTTCCTGAATCTTTCTAATTTTTCTCCTTTTAACCTTTAAAAGAATCATTTAAATCCACAATATTAAAGTTTGCTCATTAGAGTAGGTGTTCTTCATTTATTGATTCCCTCTGTTTAATTCCACATCGTCAAACCCCATACAAGTTTCTCTTAAGTGATCAGGCAAAATTATCATCTTCAGTACAGTTTCAGTGAGAGATTTTATCTTTCTGTCTTTATCCTGCACAACCTCTTTCATTTTTGTGTTGGAGTGTTTAAGTACTTCTATCTGTTCCTTCATGTCTTGCTCCATTTGCTTCCATCCCACCATTTCTTGGGCAATCATTTCTAGATTTTCCTGAAGATAAATGGTTTCATTCACATCATATATTCTTTTGTCTGAAGTTGTTCTCCATTCATCTGAAATGCACCTAAGGTTCATTTTGCATCAGTTATAAGGGATTGGAGGGGTTGTTCTGCCTTGTGGAGTGACTGAGTCTGCTCTTGAAGACAAGCCATCATCAATCCATGAGATGAAAGTTTAGCCCTCTTACTTTCCTGCTCATTTTCCAGCAGGTCTTCTATATCCTCAAGTGAAGAGCTGTTTAGATGTTCATTGATTGCTGACAAACAGAGTCTGTAATGTCATAGGATCGGCCTCTACCACAGAAGACTCAAGGGCTGTTGGATGGTATCATCAGGGCAGTCTTCTCACAGACTTTATGATGTTTTTCAGCAGCAGCAGAAGTACATTTGCATAGCCCTTTTTGCCTTTGTATAGTATGATGGCACTTTACTATAAGAATAACCATAACTGCACATACCAGGAACTTCCCAAGAAACCCAAGGAGAAATGGAAGTTGTCTCAGGCTTTCAGACAATATCCACTGAACTCCACAAAGCTGCTCCAACACCACTTGTAAAGACATTTTGTTGGCCACAGCAGGAACCCCATGGTTCCAGAGGTCATCGCAGCTCTGCTTCTGAGTGCCACTGTCCTTTTACCCATAACTGACTTGTGGAATCCTGTGGATGGTTCCGTCTCTAAAGAAAACCAATGCCTGGCAACCAGGACACACTGCCAGTTGGGAAGGGGGAGGGGGAGACCATCAAGGTTGTATAAAACAGGGCTCTCTAATTTTGGTCTTTGAACACATATTGTTAATTGGACTGTGCATTAATAGAAGAGTAATTGAGTGATGGCAGGAAAAGCTGACCAGCTCATACTCTTTGGCCAGCCTGTACCTGCCCTTGGCCTACAGCAAACCTATAGGATTAAACAGTGTCATGACCTCACCCCTCCCTTGCACAGGAGCTGTCAGGGCATAATGGTGAAACACACAGCCATAGATTTTACCTGTGCCTACACACCTGGGTGTACTTATGCTCCTGATAAGAGTTTCCATCTGCTCTTGGGATGTATGGTCCTGCCTACAAATGTTAGTGATCTCACTCACTCTCTGCCTAGAAGAGCCCACATCTATGGGTTTAGATGCTCTGATTCCTAGGAAAACCAAAGTGAATTGTACAGTATAGAGAATACAGAGAAATAAATCCTCAGTCTCTTCACCTGAAAACTGAAGGGGTACAACTCAGATCTTCTCTGGACTTACATACTTCCATAAAATTCAGTGGAACTGTATCCCTCCAGTTCATGGCTACAATTTGGAGTCCTGGGTTAAGGTCCTGATTCTTTGTCTGCTATACCATCCCCATCTCTGTGCCTCAGAATCCTGATCAATCAAAAGATGTTTGGATCCTATAATTTTGGGTTAACTCTAATAACTGAAAGGCCCTGAGACTGTTCAGATAATTGACATATCCACCTTCAGGCAGAATGCATGTGACAGAATAAGTGTGCCAAATCATCTAAGAGAAGACCCTGATAAGATTAAAAAAAAATTGATCCTGAAATAATAAAATTGGACATCACCCAGCAACATCCCTTGCCCATAAACTGAAACCATTCCAACCATTTAGTGACTCTATTTGACTGAGACCAACTCATAAGGAGGTACCAGGTATTGAACCTAAGAACTTGTACATAGGAAGCAGGTGCTCAACCACTGAGTTACAACTGCTCTCCTACCCATTACATCTTTTTGTAAAAATCAATTTTATTGATACATATTAATAGAAGATACAATTCATCCAAGGTGTATAATCAATGGTATTTGCTATTATCACATAGCTGTGCATTCATCATTTCAATCATTATTAGATCATTTTCATTATTTCAGTAATAATAATAAAAAAACAGACCAACAAAGAAGAAAATTCCTCGCCTCTCAATCTCTCTATACTTCCCCCACTGTACACAGCTACTGTTTTTGGCTTTCTATCCAAAATGTATGATCAATGGTTTTTAGTGTAATCACAATGTTGTACATTCATCATCTTAAAAATTTTAGAATAATTTCATTACTCCCAAAAGAAAGATTCCAATCCCCTTAGCATTCCTTCCTCAGGCCTACATAATGACTAATCTCCTTTCATTTTATGAATTGATTTATATTTACATTTTATATCAATGGAATCATACAATATTTAGTACTCTGTATCTTGTCTCCTTCAGTTAGTATAATGTTTTTTTTGTCTGATTTTAACATAGTGTAGTATAAATTTACATTTGTTTAGTTTCAAGGAAAATTCGCCTTATGTATGCAATTCTACCCATATTCATATTTCACATAATATATTTATATTTCACATAATATATTTAGTTCATAATAGGGCAATCATACAGTATTTTTCCTTTTGTGTCTGGCTTGCTTCACTCAACACAATGTCCTCCAGGTTCATCCATGTTGTCATATGTTTCTCAACTTCATTTCTTCTTACTGCTGCATAATATTCCATCATGTATATAGTCCAACTTTGTTTTTCCATTCATGAGTTGATGGACACCTGGGTTCTTTCCAACTTTTGGTTTTCATGAATAATGCTGCAATGAACACTGGTGTGCAGATATCTATTTGTGTCATTGCTGTCAGTTCTTCTGGGTGTGTATGTAGCAATGATATTGCCGGGTCTCATGGCAAGTCTATATTCAGCTTCCTTAGGAACTGCCAAACAGTCCTCCACAGTTCCCACCAATAGTGAATAAGCATTCCTATCCCTTCACATTCTCTCCAACATTTACAGTTTTCTGACTTTTTCATAACAGATAGTCTAATAGGTGTGAAATGATATCTCATTGTAGTTTTGATTTGCATTGCACTAATCACAAGTGATGCTGAACATTTTTTCATGTGTTTCTTCACCATTTGTATTTCTTCTTTGGACAGTTGTCTTTTGCCCATTTTTTATTTTTATTTTTATTTTATTTATTTATTTTTTATTATGGGTAAAAATCAAAATTCTCACAATACATACAAACATTTGCAAAATGATATATAAATATATATGCATGTATGTGTATTTGCTTACAAAAATGTTGTTTATATATATATACATATATTTTAAGAGGTGCTTAGATTACCCCAAATATTACATGGAACCCACTGGGATTCCCATGTTCCCCACCTCCCACACCTCCCACCACATCCCACACAAACATCACCCACATTGTGGCCCACCACCCTCAATGAACTTACACATCCTGGAGCCTTGCCACCAACCATAGACCACAGTTCACACTGTAGACCACACTCTCTCCCACTGAGTTCTGAGTGGTGTGTGCTGATTTAAAATGGCCTACATCCGTTGCCACAACAGTACTTAGGACAACCTGCAACTCCCAAAGAAGCCCCTGTATTTCAACTGCTCATCCCCTCCCTACCCCAAAAGTGTCAAGTGGCCACTGGCTCCACCTCATTGTTATAATTTCTTGCATTGCTAGAATCACCATATGTGAACAAGAGAATAATATCAAGTCCACTCTAGTCCATAGTTCTTCCCCCAATCCTGAGGGGACTGGGATGGTGATGTCCACTCCAACTCCAAGTGAGAGAGGGCTTATATCCCATGGATATGGTGGGTGGGTTGATCCTGCCTGCAGATGCAGGCCCTCTCCATTCCCTGGGATGACCATTGCCCATCGTTGTCTCCTCACCAGGTGACTTGGATGAGTCCATTGAGCTGTAGGGTAGGAGTTGCAGCTCC
The DNA here is from genome assembly GCA_026826555.1 of Tolypeutes matacus. Lineage (NCBI taxonomy): Eukaryota > Metazoa > Chordata > Mammalia > Cingulata > Chlamyphoridae > Tolypeutes > Tolypeutes matacus. The sequence goes on from JAKSZT010054314.1 coordinate 350,598, forward strand.
ACCGAGATTCCACGCACACCTGGCACATAGGTAGGCCAGAGGCTCCAGTCTCTGGAAGTATACATAAAAACTCCAGCATCACATATAGGTTTGAATAGAAGGGACTGGTGAACCATGTTTTTGCCCATTTTTTAATCGCATACTTTGTCTTTTTATTGCTGAGTTGTATGATCTCCTCATATATCATGGATATTTAAACTTTATCAGATATGTGATTGCAAAATATTTTCTACTATTTAGTCGGCTGCCTTTTCATCTTTTTTACAAAGTCCTTTGATGTGCAAAAGTGGTGAATTCTGAGGAGGTCCCATTTATCTATTTTTTCTTTTGTTGCTCGTGCTTTGGGTGTAAGGTTTAAGAAACTACCACCTTCTCCAAGATCTTGAAGATGTTTTCCTACATTTTCTTATATGAGTTTTATGGTTGGTTTTTTAATATTTAAGTCCTTGTTCTTTTTTGAGTTAATTTTTGTATTAGGTGTGAGATATGGGTCCTCTTTCTTTCTTTTGGATTTAGTTCTCCCAGCACCATTTGTTGAATAGACTGTTCTGATCCAGCTGGGGAGGCTTAACAGCCTTGTCAAAAATTGCTTGACTGTAGATGTGAGGGTCAATTTCTGCATTCTCAGTTCGGTTCCATTGATCAATCTGTCTGTCCTCATGCCAGTACCATGCTCTTTTTACCACTGTAGCTAAGTAATATGTTATAAAAGCAGGAAGTGAGAGTCCTCCAATTTCGTTTTTCATTTTTAAGATATTTTTTGCTATTTGGGATCCCTTACCCTTCCAAATAAATTTGATTATGGGCTTTTTGATTTCTGCAAAAACAGCTGTTGGGATTTTTGTTGGGATTTCATTGAAACTATCAATCAGTTTGGGTAGAATTGACTTCTTAATGATATTTAGTCTTCCAATCCATGAACACGGAATGTCCTTCCTTTTATTTAAGTCTTCTTTGGTTTCTTTAAGCAATGTTTTGTAGTTTTTTGAATACAGGTCCTTTATGTCCTAGGTTAACTTCATTCTTAAATATTTGATTGTTTTAGTCACTAATATAAATGGAATTTTTTTTTTCTGATTTCCTCCTCTGATTGCACATCTGTAGTGTATAGAAATGCTATTGATTTTTGCATATTAACCTTGTATCCCACCACTTTGCTAAACTCATCTATTAATTCTAGTAGCTTTGTTGTTGATTTTTCAGGATTTTCTAAATATAGGATCATGTCATCAGTGAATAGTGAAAGTTTTACTTCTTCCTTTCCTATTTGGGTGCCTTTTATTTCTTTGTCTAGCCTAATTGCTCAAGCTAGAACTTTTAGCACAATATTGAATAATAATGGTGACGGTTGGCATCCTGTCTTGTTCCTGATCTCAGCAGGAAAGTTTTCAGTCTTTCACCTTTGAGTACAATGCTAGCTGTAGGTATTTCATATATGCACCTCACCATATTGAGAAAACTTCCTTCTAGTCCTTTCTGTTTGAGTGTTGGTATCAAGAAAGGGTGCTGTATTTTGTCAAATGCCTTTTCTGCATCAATCGAGAGGATCATGTAATTTTTCTTCTTGAATTTATCAGTGAGGCTTATAACACTAATTGCTTTTCTTGGGTTGAACCACCCTTGCATACCTGGAAGAAAACCCACTTGATTATGGTGTATAATTCTTTTAATGTGCTTTTTGATTCTGTTTGTACACAATTTTGTTGAGAATTTTTGCATCTATATTCATTAGAGATATTGGCCTATAATTTTCTTTTTTCATAGTATCTTTATCTGGTTTTGGTATTAGGGTGATGTTGGCTTTATAGAATGAACTTAGTAGTATTCTTTCCTGTTCAAATTTTTTGGAAGAGCTGGAGCAAAATCATTATTAGTTCATCTTTGAAGGATTGATAGAATTCACCATCTAGTCTTGGTCTTTTTATCTTTGGGAGGTTTTTGATGACTGTTTCAGTCTCTTGTGATTGGTTTGTTGAGGTCTTCTATTTCTTCTAAAATCAGTGTGTGTGGTTCATGTGCTTCCTGGAATTTGTCCATCTCATCTACACTTTCTAGTTTTTTTTTTCATACGGTTCATAGTATCCTCTTATGATCTCTCTTATTTCTATGGCTCAGTATTTGTAGAGTTCTATCTTAGAACTTCTTTTTTCTTTAAGTTTTGTTCTTCTGTTTAATTTTAAATATCTGTAAGAGTTGTCTTTAATGTTTGCTTGTCTGTTTGATTAAAATATTTTCTCATTATATAATAGCATTACAAATTAAAATTATAACAAGATTGTGACTACATAACTGTATTTTTCTTAAAACAGTTATTTCTAAAAATGAAGTTATAATAGTTTTTCAAATTTTAATATACCTTATTTTTAAAATTATTATTTATTTATTTTTTGTTAGGCCAGTAAAAAGAATTTATTTGGGAAATGGGAGAAAGAACAGTGCTTGCTGAGAAATGGTAGAGAAAGATGGAAATATACACCAAGACTTGGTGTGAGCCCCTCTAGGCTGAGAGTGCTTATGTACTTTAAAATGAAAGAATAAAAACTTTTTAAATAAAAGAAGATCTCCCTCTCCTGCATTTTCCAATTTTTTGGTATTTTGTCGAGGCAGGCAGGGACAGAGGACTTTGGTAGGGCTGCATCTAAAGTATCAACTAACAGACCTGGATCTCAGGAGAAATCAGTTTGGACAGGCAAAGTCTTAAAATTTCATGGATTTCCTATGGAGGCACTTGGTGCCCCTTAATCCAAGTATTCCTAGAATGGGGGGGGGATATCTCTCCTTCTGAAAGTGATTGATTTCCTCATGTGGCCCTGCCATCTTCAACACATGCTTCCCAGGGTTGCTGTCAGAAGTGAGCCTCCAGAGTGGGAGTGGTCCTTCTTTACCACTGAATTTGCCACCTTTTATTTCATTAAACCACATGGAAAAGAACAAGTGCTGGAGAGGATGTGGAGTAATAGGAATTTGCAGCAATGTAGGATGATGTATCCTCTGGGGTACACAATTTGACGGTTCCGCAGCAAGCAAAGTAGAGAATGAACATATGATCTGGCAACCCCACTACTAGGTATGTACCCCAAAGAATCGATAGTCAGGACTTGAACAGATACTTGCACACTGATGTTCATAGCTGCATCATTTACAATTGCCAAAAGAAGGATGCAACCTAAGTGTCCATCTTACTATGAACAGATAAATAAAATGTGGTAGGAAATACAATGGAATATTGTTCAGCCATAAAAAGGCATGTTGACTGAAATATCTAGACACAAAAGGAGAAATATTATATTATCTTAGTTTTTGAAATAGTTAGAATAACCCTACTCATAGATTCAGAATCTAGAGTTTTCATTACCAGCAGATTTTCATAGGGAATGAGAAATTAAGGTTTAAAATGTACAGAGTTCTATATGGAATGATGGAAATGTTTTTGGTAATTGATGATAGTGATGATAGCACAACACTGTGAATGTGATTAGGAGCCCTGAAAAATAGATTTCAGTGTGCTTAATGGAGGACATGTTAGAATGCATATAAGAGAACCAAATTAAAATAAAAAAAAACCATGGAATTTACACAATGGTAAGTCATAGACTATAGTTAATAATACATTTATTAAAATGTGCTGTCACCCATTGTAATGTTCCACACCAATGCAAAGTGTTAATAGGATGGTATATGGGAATTCTATATATTATGCATGATTGTTCCATGAACCCAGAAACCTCTAATAAAGGAAATTATCTCATCTTGTTCATATATAATTTTTCTGACTTCTTTTTTTTCTCTTTCCTTATTATCCTTTAGCATTTAATCATATTTTTAAAAGTTTTATGTAAAGTCTTTCTCTGGTATATCCAGATTCTAGGCTTCCCTTTTGAAGTTTATTTGAATGGCCCATCAATAACTGTGTTTTGTGTGTCTTATAATATTTTGTTATACACTGGGTATTTTAATATTTTAAAGTGTCATCTCTGGAATTTAGTCACTGACTTATCTGTTCCTTTAGCTTTAATGCAGCTTCTGTTATGTGAGAGATTTCTTTGAATGCCTGGAGCTACTAACAACAACAAAAGGAAAAAACACTTTCCCAGTCTTTGCAGATGTGGCTGGGTGAGTGTTCTCCTGCGGTATTTAGCCAGTCTAAACAATTATCATAAAGAATAGCCTGAGGTGAAAGTGTAGCACCACCTGTGATCTTTTTTTACCATGTGACTTGTACTCGGCATTCACACGTGGCCTTTTGAATTCCCCTGTTTCTGTGTATCCACATGCCCCTTCTCACTGTAGAAAGTTTGGCTTCTAACAATTTGCCAGGTCTTGCTGTTTAGGTGCCTGTCTCCACCCCTTCTCTACCTTAGGTCCTCTTTCTCCCAGGACAGCTGTGTGTGATAGCCTGCCTGATCAGATTCCCCCTCTGCTCTCCCCACCTCTGCTTCAGTGCCGGTCTTAGGATCCCCTCTGAGATTCAAAGGGGACTAAGTGGCCTGAGTCTATTAAGACTTACTAAATTAACTGTGTGAAGAATTTTATTCTTCCTTGGACACAATGCTGGCGCCTTGTCCTCTGCAATGTAATAAGATAGCTGTAGAATGAATATGAAAAAGAAGAAGGGAAGAGCTGAGAGCTGGAAAGAGGCAGAGCCTGATGACACTAAAACTCTGAATTTAGCAATGCATGATCTGGGTTTACTGGTCAGGCAAGTCAAAAATTCATAAAGTTTTTAAATTTTAATTTCCATCTAGTTATTTAATTTGCTTAAGTAGTTGCTTGGGTTTTTGTCTTTTGCAATCAATGAGTGTTACTAGTGCTCTGCCCCACTACATTTCTAGTTCTGGCCCCAAATAAAACCTCACAACTGCATAGCTGCCATCCTATCCCACATCGCTTTTCTTCTCCCATCTGCATTTCTCCAAAGCCCCCTAAATGGCCTTTCAACTTCTGTTCTTGCTTCCCTATAATTCATTCTTCACATAGCAGCCAACAAATCCTAGAAGTCTGCATTCTACTGCTCAAAACCATCCAGTGTCATTTCTTTAATATTAGAATATAGTCCAGAATTATTTATCCAGAGGCTGCAGGCCTGGTGGGACTATATGCAAATCCTTCTGTACTAAATGCAAATCAAATATAAAGTCTTGTTTAACATTCCTTTAAGTTTGATTGATAAAGGGGCATA
>JAKSZT010054314.1:365016-389583 GCA_026826555.1 Tolypeutes matacus
AGATTTTATAGTAATCAAATTTCTGCCTGCTGTTGACATAAATAGTTGTTTTTTTTTTTTTTTCTGGTGTGAATTTTAGCGTGTGTTTTTTAATTAATTAAAAATTTTTTATAATCTGACAAAAAACCCATAAGTATTACATAACCCATCCTTTCTTTCAAGGTTGTTGCTTACTAAATTTTTGATGTTGCATTATACTCCATAATTGTCCAATTGGATGCAATCTTTCTATGTGGAATTTATGTTTTATCTTCTATCATTTTAGAAATTTAGCTATTCTAGCAATCTAATTCTTTCTAGAATATAATGAAATCTGTATATTGGGGATTATTGGCAACAGATTCCTTTAGAATTAATAAAAGTTTTGCATTACATATTTTAATAAGTTGCAGCTTTCAAAGATAGTACTTACTTTATCTAAATTCAAACTAGTCCAGCAAAATATATTTCGGTAGAGCTTCCTTTGAGATTAGTTTGAATAAGTAGGCATTGTGAATAAATATATATAGAATATATGTAATAGAACACTTAAAAAACCTTGGGTTTCACTGAAAGTTTTCTCAAAAGTACAATTAATATTTGACTTGATTTTATGATGATGGTCTCAGTTTTCTCCTTTGCACAGTTCATGGAGGAATTAGTCTAGATTCAGGGAGTTTTACCTTTCTGTAATTCTAGAAATGTCTTGTTGATAGTTTTTACCTGTTCTGTCTTGGAAGAATGTGCTTATTAAGCAAAGATAAACTTTATGTCTGTGCCAAATACTTTTAATTCTGAGTTAATGATATTTTTCATTATGGCATACTTCTTGTCTTATACTTGAAGGACCACAATTCTCTTCTCCTTTCTAAGCAATGGGATTTTTGTAGTTGGTTTTTGGATGCTCAGAGTAAGTTAATAGTACTTGGAATATTAATATTGGAAAAAATGTGGTAGAATAAGTAAATATCCTTAGGCTGCAATACTGAGCCTTGATATGATCCAATAAAACTTCTTCATGCACTTGGCAGTTTGGTCATCAATCTATGTCTTTGTATTTTTTTTTTTTTTTTGGTGAAATATTCTGTAGTTCTAATGTATTAAGAACAGTCAAAACACTGATTCAAAATCTAGTGTTTCTTGATACTCTACCATATTGTTTCCCCAAATAATTAATAATTCACAGACTTTTAAATTCATAAAAAAAAAAAAACCTTCAATTGCTATGGCATATATTCTTCCTGAACCTTTTGTCTTTCATGATTTCTGTAGTCCCCTGATTCAGATCATCTTGGAAACTTATTTGTGCCTCCTTTACACTTTCCTCATAGTCCAACTCCATAAGTCTACTCATTATATTTAGATCAAGTCAGTCAGACAATAAAATATCTGTCCTTTTGTGTTTGGTTATTTCTCTCAGTCTAATATCCTCAAGGATCCTCCATGTTGTCATGTGATTCCCCAACTGATTTCTTCTTATAGCTGAATAGGATCCCATTGTATGACTATACCACATTTTGTTTATTCATTCATTGGTTGACAGACACTTAGTTGTTTCCATCTTTCAGCAATTTTGAATTATGTAATTGTACTATTTATTGTAGTCCATAGTTTTCTTTAGAGTTTACTGTATTATATAGTTTTATGGTTGTTTACCTTTAATTTTTATTCTTGCAACATATATACCACCCCACATTTCCCCTTTTATCCATTTTCAGATATAAAATTCATTGGTGTTAGTTATATTTACAATGTTGGGTTATCATAACACTATATACCAACAAAACTAATTAAGTGATCTTTTGACTCTCAAGTGTCTTCCTTCTTCAGTCAGTTCCTGATCTATGTGGACTGTTTACTCATCATGAATTTCCTTTTAGCCCAAAAGTCTTTAGTTAGTAGATTGATTTTTGCTTATTGTATCAAGTCTTATCTCCATTCTCTAGTTTCAGACCTCCTTAAACTTTCCTCCTAATTTTTTTTTTTTACAATTTATGGATCACCAATCTTCTACATAGATTGTGGTGAGTGTTTAATAAAATACTTTCATTGCCCTTTAAAAAAATATTGTAACCTACTGTTTCTGAAATCATAAAATGCAATTCATGTTTCTTATCAAATTTTGCTTGCTGATAAAATTTCTGAAGTCAAATAGATGTTACAGATAGTCCCTTTCGTAAGAAATGCTCTTTAAGTAGAGGGAACTGAGTCAAAATGGAGAAATGGACTCTTCATGAATAAAATTACATCTAAAACACCATTTCTTCCATTTGCTTTAGTGTAAGTCAAAATTCAGTTTAATAGCACTTTACACAAAATTCATGAATCCGGAAATCCAGTTTTCTTTCATTCTAAGATATACATTTTCCACATTTTAATGTTTCTAAAACATTAAGCAAAGGCTCAGTTTCTACTTCTTGTCAAAAGTGACTTGTTTACCACTATGCAGATTATCAAGTGGCAGTACTGATAGTAGTCTGCCTGCCAGTGTGTGACCTCTCAGATTTGTAAGATTTTTCAGTCTCAATATATCTTTGAATTTTTGAGGCTCACATGGAGCTTTGATTGGTATTTGTTGTATTATTAATTAAATTCAGAGTTTAAAAAACAAGAATGCCCTTTGCATTAGCTGTCAGGTTAGTCACATAGCCTTTAGGATCTTGTTTAATTACCCACATTTACTTGTGTTTTTTTATACATTTACCCACAAATCTTGAACTTGAGCATTGGCTTTTCATCAGTTTGAATCCATCTACCTTTCTCCTTTGGTAGCTTTAAATAGTAAGACTAGAAAGTTGAAATTACTCCTTGATCCTTGGGCTTCAGAATGGATGTTGCTCCAGCAGGCATATAAAGAACTTTCATCTCCTTGTACATCTCCATCAGAGCTATTGGGTTACCAGGTGAATCGTCAATGAGTAATGTATTTTTTTTTTAACAAGGAAAGATTTTTATTAAATGAAAGAAAAGCTGGTGGGTCAAATATGAAATAGGCATACAAAAACTTTACATCAGAGATCTCAAGGAAGTAAAATGGTACCTAAGGTAGATGTTCTTCCTCTCACAAGGATCCTGTGGGAGGAAGACAAAGTTGTGCACAGCAGCCCAGGGCTGCATGTGAGGCTCTGGCACAGGAGTGAACACCTGTGCAGCAGTTCTTATCAAATGTGGCTGGCTTGGCATGGTCATTATGCCTTCTATAAACGGTGGCCTGGGGGTCAGGGGAGGACTCACAGGGTCTCAGTATTTTATACACATATAAATTGTTCTGTTTCATTTAAAAATCCTTCAATATTCTGATGGCTTTAGCTGTGAAAAAAGCATGACCAGAATATCAGGGTCTTGCTACATCATTCTTTATGTCTTCTTGGATACCCCCAGACAATAAGTTACAATATTTTCAAAGTAATCTATTTCTGAGCATTTTGTCTCAACAGTGGGCATAAAATACAGGCATATACAATTTTATTGAGCTTCACTTTACTGAGCTTCAAAGATATTGCATTTTTTTAAGAAATTGAAGTTTTGTGGCAACCTTACATCACACAAACCTACTGGCACCATTTTACCAACAGCATGTGCTCACATTGTTTATCAATGCCACATTTTATTTAAGGTGAGTGCATTGTTTGTTTTTAGACATAATGTTATTACACATTTCATAGACTATAGTATAGTGTAAACAGATCTTTTATATATACTGGCAACCAAAAATTTTGTGTGACTCACTTTCTGTGGTAATTCGGAACTGAAACCACAATATCAATGAGATATGTCTATATTCAAAAAACCATATGGTATACAGATGTGCTGTCATAAACTGTCATTTATAGAGCAGAAGCATAGTAGATTTAGCTTAATTCTCTAAGGTCCTAGGATTTTCAGAATGGTAAATGAGCATTGGCTTCAATTTAGTCACCAGCTGCATTTGCCCCTAATGAGAGAGTCTGTCTTTTGAAGGTTTGAAACTAGCCATTGAATTTGCCTCTTTAGCCACGGCAGCCCTAAGTGGCATCTTCTTCAGATAGAAGACTGTTTATCTACACTGAAAATGTTATTAAGAGTGGCCACCTTCCTCAAAAAATCTTGGCTAGATCATGTGGGTAACTTTCTGCAGCATCTTTATGAACACTTTCCGCTTCACCTTGCACTTCTATATTATGGACATGGCTTCTTTCCTCAAACCTGGTGAACCAACCTCTACCAACTTCAAATTCTCTTCCAGTTTCCTCACCCCTCAGCTTTAATAGAATTGAAGAGATTTAGGGCCTTGCTCTGGATTAGGCTTTGGTTTAAGGCATTATTGTAGCTGGCTTGAGCTTCTGCCCAGACCCTTAAAACTTTCTCCATATCAACAGTGAGGCTTTTTCACTTTCTTTTCATTTGTGTATTTGCTGGAGTAGCAGTTTCAATTGCCTTAAAAAACATTTCCTTTGCATTCACAACTTGGCTCACTGGTGCAAGAGTCCTAGCTCTTGGCTTCTTTCAACTTTCAACATGCCTTCCTCACTAAACGTAATCATTTCTAGCTTTTGATTTAACGTGAGAGATTTGGGACTATTCCTTTCACTTGAATACTTAGAGAGTATTGTAAGGTTATTAATTGGTTTACTTCCAATATTGTTGTTTTTCAGGGAATAGGCAGGCCTGAGGGGACAGAGAAGGACTGGGAGATGATTGAGAAGGAATTCCATCTGTCAAAAAAATGAGGGGAATTTGAGAAGCATGTTCATCCAAAGACATTGAAAAATTTTTAAGTGTTTATGGGTTGTAAAAAGTTTCCCTTATGTTTAATTTTAAGATGTTCCAATATTGTTATGTGTGCAGTTATTTGCAGAGGGCAAAGGGAAGAAGTGAATAGAGGTGTTTGAAGACAGTCAGGAGACTAAGATGTCAGAGAAAACATGGGAAAAGGAAGTTATCAAAATGAAGTTATGGTTCAATTCTTTGCTTCCAAATAAAGATTTATTTATAGGGGGATCACTGGGGATGATGTCAAGATTCATTTATGAGTAAATTATTGAAGATCTGTGTAAGTCAAAGGGTTTGGTTTGGTGTTAAAAAATAGTAAGTGCACTTTCAGTTGTGAAGGGAAGCACAGCTCAGGAACTTCCTCAGGTTCAGGAGGTTTTTGTTTCAAGATGAAGGGACAAAAATGAGCCTAAATGTTTAGGAGAAAAGAGGGAGAGGTTTCTGCTAAGGAGACTAAATTTATAATCAATAAATTTGATTTATAAAATTGATTATAAATTAAATTTATAATCAATATTTTAATTCTCAACAACACAGGAGACATAGTGTTCAATTGGAGACATTGGACTTAGTAAGAGGTAGCATGACTTTTCAATTAAATAGAGAGAAGGAGTGGCCAATCCGTATGAATTCAGGTATATTTGAAAATATTAAGGAATTATAGTGTAATTTGGTAAATTGCATAATCCATCTGCTTAGTTGGAGGTAATTGCATCTGTTAAAAGTGAGAGGAAATGTGCAAATGCATGATCATCAAAAGACATGGAGAAAATTTCAAGTGTTCATGGAGTATGAAAGCGTGATTTACTAGCAAGACTTAGTAGGGTTTCAGATATAGGGAAAGCCAAAAGTAGTTGTGACTCATTGTTTAGATTAAGACCAATATCCTAGTCATGCTCTTTCATGGAAAAATGCAAGTATTTGGAGTCAGGGACTATTGGGGTTTTCATCAGTGGAAGTGATGTAAATCATCCTAGTGACATCAGAAAAAAGGTTGGTCTTGCTATGTATGTGTTGATAGCAATAACTATGGATTAAACTGGGCAGTAAAACTGAGGAGAAATAGAGGTTGATGTTTGGCAAGAAGCATGGGAGCTCCAATGATTGATGTGAGGGACATTCCAATTAAAACCAAGGAGTGATGTGTGAATCTCAAGGAATTTGAGTTTGGCAGACGTGCAGAGCAAAATTAAAATTTTTGCTGTGTCATTTTCTAATCATGTCCTTCTGTCATATTACTAATGTTTTCTAGACTTCTGAGTATTCCATTTATTAAATTGGTAAATAAACCATAATCAGAAGGATTATTGTGAGTATCAAATAAGCAAATATATATAAATCATCAAGAACAGACTCACACTTAATATAATGTTTTTTCTAGACCTCAGGTAAAAAATGGATGAGTCAATCTTGCTTTTGTTCATGACACATTATTGTCATTTGTTGATGAAATACATTTAATTAATGGTGACTTAATGAATAATTTACAGTTTATAGATGATTAATTCTTTCAAACACACACACATATACAGAGAAAGAGAAATGCAGGATGTTGCCCCTAATGATGGGTGATTCAGTACAGGATTTTAGCTCCCACTTTTGAAAAATACCAGATGGAGCAACCAGATATCCTCCTAAACTCCTTCATTCTATAGTTTCTGAGCCTCCTTGCCTTATGAGGATTGCAGGACAGGATAGAAACCTTGTGACCCATGTACGTCCTCTATATTCTAATGCAGAGCATTTAAAATTTTTTTCTTCATTAAAATAGTTGTGGGTTTACAGAAGAACCATGGATAAAATACAGAATTCCCATATCCCACCCTATTATTAACACTTCAAATTGGTGTGGAACATTTGTTAAAATTGATGCGAGCACATTGTTACAATTGTACTACTAACTATACTCCATAGTTTAAGTGAGGGTTCATTCTATAGGGTAGTTCCAAAGATTTTAAAAAATAATTTCATTTTAGTTATCATATATACAGTCCAACATCCCCCCTTTTAATGACATTCAGATATGTATTTCAGTGCTGTTAATTGTGTTCACACCGTTTTGCTGCCATAACCACCATCCATTACCAAAACAATCTCTTCATTCAAAATAAGAATCTTTTACATTTTAAGTCTTAACTTCCTATTCCCTCTACCTGCCCCATCCCCTGGTAACCTATATTCTAGATTCTGACTCTATTAATTTGCTTATTTCCATTATTTTAAATCAGTGAAATCATACATTTGTCCTTTTTTGTACAAATTGTTTCCCTCAACGTGATTTCTTCAAGATTCGTCCTTGTTGAATCTATCAAGATTTCATTCCTTTTTATGTCTGAATAATATGCCATTGTACTACATAGACACACGTGTGCCATTTTATTTATCCATTCATAGTTGATGGACACTTGGGTTGCTTCCATCTTTTGGCAATTGTGAATAATGCAACTATGAACTTAGATGTGCAAATATCTGTTTGAATCCCTGATTTCAATACTTTTGGGTATATATCTTGCCGTGGGATTCCTGGGTCATATGGTGGTTCTATACTTAGCTTTCTGAGGAACTGCCAATCTGTCATCCAGAGCATCTGCACCATTTTACATTGTCACCAGCAGTGAATGAGTGTTCTTATTTCTCTGCAACATCTCCAGCACTTGATATTTTCTGATTTTTTAAAATAACAGCCATTCTAATGGGTGTGAAATGGTATTGCATTGTGGTTTTGGTTTGCATTTCCTTGATGGCTAATGATGTTGAGCATTTTTGCATGTACTGTCTGGCCATTTTTAGATCTGTTTTGGAGAGATGTCCATCACATCCTTTGCCAATCTTTTAATTGGGTTGTTTGTCTTTTTGTTGTTCAGTTGAAGGGTTTCTTTATATATTATGGATATTAAACCTTTATCAGATATGTGGTTTCAATTATTTTCTCTCATTTCATAGCTTGTCATTTTATTTTCATGATGGAATCCTAGGGGGCAAAAAAATTCTTAATTTTTATGACGTTTGTCTTGTTGCTTGTACTTAGGGTATAAATTCTAAGAAACCGTTGCCTAAGATGAGGTCATGAAGATGCTTTCCTACATTTTCTTCTAGGAGATGGATAGTTCTGGCTCTTATATTTAGTTCCTTGATGCATTTTGAGTTGATTTTTGTATAAATTGTGAGGTAGATGTCCTCCTTTTTATTTTTTATTTTTTAAAATTTTTGTGCAAATGTTCTCCCAGCATCATTTGTTGAAGAAACTATTCTTTCTCAACTGAGTGGTCTTTTGATGCAGAGGATTTTGAGGTCTTGATATGAAGGATGTGTACCGATTCCTCCAAATAAAGGTAAACCTTCAATTGATTAACCCAATCATGAAATACTTTTTATGTTGCTTGATTGATATTTAGATCCAAGGGGAAAAGATATCAAAGAAAGGGTTGAGGGAGTGATCTTTATAGAAATCCCATGTAGAACCAAGATTATTTAGGGTAAGTATTTGGAAAATGGCAGGGGCAGGAGAGAGCAGGGAGGAGTGAGAATCCAGAGAACTGGTATGGATTTTGGATAAATAATGGTAGTGGATAAACTAAGAAGAGTTTAATGTGAGAAATTCCACAATGTCTACCTGCTGGTGGAGACCAAAATCTACCTGTGGTATGAGGTAGGGATATGGTGTTTTTGTTTTTTTGGTGTTTGTTTCTGTTTATTTGTTTTTTGAATTGAGAGAGGAGATTGAGAACTCTGAACATCATGAGATAATTAACATGAAATGCAATGATTTTAATGTTCTCCTCTCTAAGATATCTTTATTCCCACACTGTATATTAGCAACAATATCCACAGAAATTTTGCTGTTGAATCTGTGAGAGTCCTCCTCATATTTCTCTTAGAACATAATGCATATATCTGTTGATTGGCTTTTGGGTTACTTCCAAGTGAAATTTTGGGTAATTTTTTTTTTTTTTAGAACCAGAATACTCTAATAAGATATCAGTGTCAAAATATATTTCTTTATAAAGTTAAGCTTCCATGCACTTATAATGTTGACAGTAGGAATTCAATAACATACTGTTCATGCTTGTGTCTTGGGTGAAATGATTTCCTAATACAAGATCTCATAGATGGCTTCCTTACTTTGTCTTCTAGGAACTTCATGGTCTTGGTTCTTATATTCAGGTCTTTGATCCATCTTGAGTTATTTTTTGTAAAGGGCATGACATGGTGATCCTCTCTTATTCTTTTGGATATGGAGATCCAGTTCTTCCAGCACCATTTGTTGAAGTGGCTATGCTGTTCCAGTTGAGTGGGCTTGGTTGCCTTGTGGAATATCAATTGGCCTTATATGTGCAGATCTATATCAGAACACTCAATTTGGTTCCATTGGTCAGTATGTCTATTGTGACAATGCAATGTAGTTTTGACCACTGTAGCTTTGTCTTATGCTTTAAAGTCAGGTAGCGTGATCCCTCCACATTCATTTTTCTTTTTCAATAGATTTTATTGCTATTTTGGGCCCCCTGCTTTTCAAATAAATTTCATAATTAGCTTTTCCAGTTCAGGAAAATTGCTATTGTAATTTTTATTGGGATTTTGTTAAATATGTAAATCAATTTGCATAGGACAGACATCTTAATGATATTTAGTCTTCCAATCCATGAACATGGAATATTCTTCCAATTATTTAAGTCTTCTTTTGTGTTGTTGTTGTTGTTGTTCTGAGGTACTGGGATTGGGGTTTGAACCTGGGAACCTTGTAGTGGGAAGCCGATGCTCAACCACTGAGCCACACTGGCTCTTTTGTTTTTTTTCTTTTGTTTGTCTGTTGTTTGTTTTTGTTTTTAGGAGGCACCAGGAACTGAACCTGGCACCTCCCACATGGGAAGCAGGCACCTAACTGCTTGAGCCACATCCATTCCCATATTTAGTTCTTCTTTGATTTCCTTTAACAATATTGTGTAGTTTTCTGTGTACAAATCCTTTACATTTTTAGTTAAGTTTATTACTAGATATTTGATTATTTTTGTTGTTATTGTAAATGGATTTTTTTTCTTGATTTCCTCCCCAGTTTTTGGTATTCATGGCAGGTGGGTCTGGAAACTGGATAAATCTTGAGTCTCACAGCTTCTTTACCATCCTCAGCATTGCCTACTTAGTTCTTGGACTGTCTGTGAATGAAAAAACAGAGGAAGACATTACTTGGCAATGCAACTACTGGTAAATTAGGGAATTATTATTTCTATTGAAATTGCATCTCTTTTACTAGAATTTGGTCATAATTTAGGCATAATATGGGAAAATAATTCATTCTCTTACCAGGTTAGTGGTTATAATGTGCTTAGGATTGTGGTGAATAGTATTCATAGAGAGGATTAAGAGCACAGCTTGATAGTCCAATATGGATGCAGATGTTTCAGCAGGTGAGTTCAAAGAATCCACTGTTACAGGTGCTGGGGTGAAGGCTGTGCAGTGGACAGGGTCCAGGAGAATGAGGCAGTGAAAAGTAATTTAATATTCTTTAGTAGTAAACTTCTTACATTTTTGATAGAATATATTTGTACATTTTGAAAAGATGTTTGACATTCTTATGACCACCTTTTCACCAGTAACCCATTTTCTCTCTTTGTAAATAGCTTTTGTACAAATTTGATATGTGGAATCAAAGGACCGAGAATACTCTTTCCTTTATTTAGGCTGTGCATACAGAAGAAGAAATAGAGTAATTAGTGTAAATCTTTAGGCCTTGTAAACATTTTTGAAGTTTGATAGAAACCAAAACTAATAAAGGGGCTAATGTTATCCTTGAGCAGAGAGTCAAGGTGAAGATACAAGAGAGACAAAATCTGAGATTTTTAGGTCAAGGAGAAAATTGACTATGGGAGACCTCCTATCACAAGAAGAGTCAGGACTGGATAAAACTTCAGTAGTAGATTTGAGTGTCTACAGTAAATCTTTTCATAAACACTTGAGTTTTGTAGAGTTGTGAGAGAAAGAACCTACTGATCCCAAGTTCTGTGTGAAACCTGTTCAGTTATGCAGATGCTGTACATTGATTCTGCTATTTTAATGTGTAAAAGACCTATCACTTGTGTTTGTTAGTTACAAGGCACTTGTGTTTGTTAGTTACAAGGCACTTTATATCTTAACTCATTGGAACTTAGAAAACTCGTAACAGTTTTTTAAACCATTTTATAGATGAAGAAACTGGGGTTTGTGATGGGAATAATCTAATCATTGTCATGGTTAAAAAGTGGTAGATCTTATTATTTCTTCCCATATCATGAATCTGTAGATTTGCTTGGAATTGGAGAATACAGGTTTTCTTATGAATCCTAAAGGGCAGATTATATAATCAACATCTGAATGTCATAATTACCAGTTTGTTGGAAATTCAAAGGCTATACCATACCATACCTCATGTGTTCTTTATAATGAGGTTTCATTATTTATTATTTATTTATGTCCCTATAAGTGTATCTGAATGACAGATGCCAAGTTAGCCCTGAGACCCATCTGACTGGAACCCCAAACACAGTTTGAGCATTCTATACATGTAACACCTCCCTTCCTCATTGCGGTCATCCCAACCATCCTCCTCCAGATATTGATATGGATGGCTGTTTCTGAAACATTATGTTTTATGAATCAGTAACCCTCAGAAATGTAGGTCTAGACTTCACTCAGCAAGAGTGGGTTTTGTTGTATTCATCCCAGAGAAAGTTGTTAAGAAATATCATGCTGGAAAATATCAATAATCTGGTACCCACTGGTAAGTCCCTTAAATTATGTTTTATTTTATTTATTTATTTATTTATATCCATTATCTATAAAAATTTTATTCAAAAATATCTAGAACAGCTCCCTGTATTCCCATTCTAATCTCTTTCCTAATTTTTTCACATACCACCTGAAATTACTTTTTAATTTTTACTTCTATTACATTTTTCACACCAGTGGAATGCAATTTTTCTGACTAAAATTTCCTGTTATTCTTGCTAATTAATCTCCAAAACTCACAACTGCACTGTTTACTCAATGAATAGTATATTAATGGATAAGTAAATAGTCAAATATACTCTAATAATTATTATACTCTAGGGAGTATATTGAGGCTTCTGAACACAGTAGTAAATTTGCAGGCATGGTATAGTATACTCTAAGAGAACATATGTCTATAAAATTAATGATAACCAGTAGGCCTAAGAAAGCAGCATGAATAGATGCCACTATATGTCATCTAAGAGTAGCATATATCCTTAGGTGCCAGAGGATTTCAACAGGCAAGGCTACCTCAGCATAGCTGTAACTTTTGGGGACCTCAAAATAAGGCTTACCCTTACAAGAAGAGCTCGAACTCACTAATGAAAGAAACACCAGGTAAATGATCAGACTGAATGTGATATAAGAGAGGGTTGAGTCTCCTCCAACTTTGAGAACAGTCTCCTAATGAAGACACTCCCAGACAGTTGGTTATATAGCCCCTTGACAGTATCAGTGCCCATGTCATTGGCTTGCTTCTGCTGTTACTCTTGTAAGAGCACTGCTTAAATGAGCTGGCTTGTGCATCAGACAGTTCCTGAAACTCATCTTTGGTACAGATCAAACCAAAAGTTAGATATTGCCCTTGGGGACCCATGACTCCTGAACAGAACACATACATTTTACCATGAGGAACTTATATTTTTGCATGGAGCATAGGATTTTTTGGATTTCTTTTTAAAAAAATACTATTCAACTGCTGTGAAACATAATTTCTCCTTGTATTGAAATACTGAAGAAATTACAGTCTTCTAAATTGGGCATGGGCGTGAACAACCAGAGCTAATTAATATTTTTCAGCACAAGTTTACATGCCATCATTTTGCTGGTGGATATCCTGTCTTCCAATTGCACTTTCCTGTGCTCTCATTCAGTGTTACCTTATTCTTCTCATACCTTTCTATCTTAGTTTGCTAAAAGCTGCCAGAATGCAATATACCAGAAGTGGTTTAGTTTTTTTTTTCAATGGGGATATATAAACATATGAGCTTACAGTTCAGAGTTTAGGAAAGTTTCCAAAAAAATTTATCAGGTGATGCTCTGGATCTGGTCATAATAGCATATCTATTTTATATCCTTTCTCTTCTTGGTCTTGTTGCTTTAGCTTCTGGCTCCCTGAAGCTTTCTCTCTGCTCCTGTGACATTCTCTCTTCCTGGTTCCATTGATTTCAGTTCTGTTCTCTGAGACTTTATCTCACAGCTTTGATGGTTACTCTCTGTCTCTGAGAGTCTCCCTCTCCATAGTCATCCATTTATACAGGTGACCTGTAAGAGGATTAATACCCACTCTGATTCACACACTATCCAAGTAATCTAATCAAAAGATCCTAACTATAATGGTTTCACACCAACAGGAAGAGATTAGCTATAAGGTCATGATCTTTTCTGGATGCCACAAAAGCCTCAGTCAGGGTGGGTCTTAATCCTATTACTGGAGTCTTTTATAAGCAGAATGAAATTCAGAATGAGAAAGCCACAGGAAATAAGAAACTGAAATCCACTGGAGCCCAGAAGAGAAGGAAGGGACCAGGAGGTGCCAGTGTGTGCCTTGTCATTTAACAAGCTAAGGACCAAAGAACATCAGCCACCAATCTCAGAACACCAGTCTTCAGGGAGAAAGCATCACTTGACTCCTTGATTTGAAATTTCTTTTACTGTCAAAACTGTAATTGTTAATGGTCTATAACTTGAAAGGGATTTGGCTACATAGATTTACATGTTTGTTAAAAGTTATCCCTTAAGATTTGCATTTCATTGTATATAAATTTTAAATAAAGATGAATAAAATACAGAGGGATGTGGGAAGATAATGGAGTTGGAAGATCTAGGATTTAGTTCCTTCATGAGAACAGCTACTGAACTGGCACAAACTTTCTGAATCAACTATTTTGAACCTCCAGAACGTAGTAGAACAGTGTTGAACATTTAGGTAAGAGTAGGAATGGGAGGATGAGGGTGGGAAATTGCAGGAAATACCAGTGAGTTTCACACTCTCTGTAGTGGCTCCCATCCCCTATCCCAGAGACTCCTTGCAGGCAGCAGTGTGGTTCAGAGCTCCAGTTCTAGTGTAAACAGCTGGTACCAGGTTGGGATATAAAGACCTAATTCCAAATATCCATGGATATATAGTCCAGTAGCTGATCACTGATTCTGTCCAGCTAATTCAGATCATTGTGGACCCACTCTGAAGGAGCTATACATTGTGTTTTATTTTCTGAGGTTATTCAAGGAAATACCATGAAATGCATCAGGTTAAACAGTGGGAATTTGTTAGCTCATGGTTTTGACACTAAAATAAATTCAGATCAAGGTGTCAAGGTTATGCTTTCTCCTTGAATATGTTGAAAATGGAAAGATGAAAATATATTGCATACAAATAGCTGAAGTGAGAATACAAATATCAGACTAAATACACTTTAAGATAAAAACTGTAAGAAGAGATGAAGAAGGTCATAATATATAAACAGAAGGGTCATTACACCAAGAATATAAAACAATTACTAATATATATGTATCTAAAAAGAGAGCCTCAAAACATAGGAAGCAAATTTTGTCAGAACTTAAGGAGAATTATACAATTGTACAATAATAATTAGACTTCAAAACACCATTTTGATAATTAACAAAATAAAGAGAAAGAAAGCCAATACGAACATAGAGGAGTTGAACACTATAAACCAACTGGAGCCAATAGAAATATACAGTCAAATTTCTCCCATCAGGGAAGCGGCTGTGGCTCAATCAGTAGGGCTCCCGTTTACCATATGGGAGGCCCCGGGTTCGGTTCCCGGGGCCTCCTGGTGAAGGCAAGCCCGCCCGCACAGCGTGGTTAGCTGACCCAGCAAGCACAAGCAGCAAGGGGGGGATAAATGAATAAATAAATAAAATCTTTAAAAAAAAAAATTTCTCCCATCAAAAGAAAAATGCTGATGATAAATGTGCACCATTGTGATTATATACTGAAAGCCATTGATTATCCACTTTAGATCAATTGTATGGTATGTGTGAATATATCTCAATAAACCTGCTTAATAAATAAATAAATAAATGTGCAGAATAGCCAGAAATAGCAGCTATGTACAGTAGGGGAAACTTGGTGAGACTGAGAAGAGAAAATTTTCTTGTCTGTTTTTTTTGTTTATTATTTATTGAAATAATGAAAATATGCTAATAATGATTGAAGTGATGAATGCACAACTATGATTATACCAAATTCTATTGCTTGTACACTTTGATGAATTTTATGCTTTATTAATATGTATCAATAAAATGGATTTGTTTAAAAAATGCACTTTGTTCTAAAGAGAACACATATTCTTCTCTAAAAAAGACCGTTTGTTAGGGTAGAAAACAAATGTAGATAAATTTAGAAAGTTTGAAATTATATAAAATATGTTATCTGGATACAATGGAATAAAGCCAGAAATAAATAACATGCTAAACAAAAAAATTTCACAACTATGTGCAAATCAAACAATATACATTTAAGCAACTAATGATCAAATTAGAAATCACAAAGGAAATTATAAAATGTTTAGAGATGTGTGAAAGAAAAAATAATCCAAGTTATGAGATGTGGTGCAGGTAGTTCTCAGAGGGATAGATTTAGTATTTCAGAGGGATAGTTTTTATCTTAAAGTATATTTAGCCTGATATTTGTATACTCATTTCAGCTATTTATATGCAGATGAATAAAGGTACTAAATAAATAACTTCTAAACTTTAGTTAGATGAAATGAGCAAACTATAAACAATTGGGCTAATGGAAAGAATTTAGAATGATTAGCATGGAGATAAATGAAATTGAGAAGAGAAAATCAATAGAGAAATTCCAAAAAGCTAGAATTTGGTTCTTTGAAAAATTAATAAAGTTGAAAAAAATTTAGCTAGACATACAAAGGAAAAAACAGACAGCAGATAAAATATCCAAATCAGAAGTGGAAGTGGTGGAATCACTACCTACATTTAAGAATGGTTAGTTAAAAAGATGAAATAGAGAAATTATTTAAACACAAATTTCCTAGGTTGACACAGGAAAAAATAGAAAATTTATCAACAGACTTTTAATAAATAATGAGATTCACAGCATAATTAAAAAAAAAATCCCAACAAATACAAGTCCATGGTAAGTTGGATTCACTGGTGAATTGAACCAAACATTCAGAAAATAATTAACACAAATTTTTCTCAAAATCTTCCAAAACATTGAAGAGGAGGGAACACTTCCCAAGTCATACTCTGAGGTCAGAATTACCTTGATAACATAAACCAGATAAAGTCATCATGAGAAAAGAAAACTATAAAAAAATACCTCTTAAGAGCATAGATGCAAAAATCCTCAACAACAACAGCAAGAAAACAACTGGGAACCAAATCGAACAGCATAATCAAATGATTATACATAATGTCCACATAATTTATATCAGGAATGCAAGGATCACTCAATGTAATTAAATAAATTAATATAATATACCACATTAATAGAAAAAAAAATACACTTAATGTCAACGGACACAGAAAAGCCATTTGACAAAATCCACCATCTTTTCATGATAAAAACATCCAGAAAAATAGGATCAGAAGTGAACTTCCTCGGGAAGCGGCTGTGGCTCAATCAGTAGGGCTCCCGTTTACCATATGGGAGGCCCCGGGTTCGGTTCCCGGGGCCTCCTGGTGAAGGCAAGCCTGCCTGCACGGCGTGGTTAGCTGACCCAGAGAGCACAAGCAGCAAGGGGGGGATAAATGAATAAATAAATAAAATCTTAAAAAAAAAAAAAAAAAAAAAAAGAAGTGAACTTCCTCAATATGATAGTGGTCATTTATGGAAAACGCCCAGGATAACATCATAAATGTGAGGTGGTTAGCTGACCCAGAGAGCACAAGCAGCAAGGGGGGGGGGGGGATAAATGAATAAAAAAAAAAAATCTTAAAAACGGAAACAAAAAAAAAAGAAGTGAACTTCCTCAATAAATGTGAAAACTGAAAGTATCCCAGTATTCTCAGGAATAAAACAGAGTTTCCAGCTTTGGACCCTTGTATTTAGCCTTTCACGTAAGGCAACAGGGGGCAAGGAGGAAAGAAAACTATATAAAGGTATCCAAAATGGAAAGGAATAAGTAAAACTATCTCTATATGATGACATGATACTATAGTTAAAAATCCCCAAGAATCCACAAAAACTCCTACCTCAAAAATGTTGCAGGGTATAAAATTAACAAACATTAGGTTTTTTCCTATACCCCAGCAAAAATCCATCCCAAAAGGGAATATAAAAATTCTGTTTATTATACATTTTAAAATAATAGAAATCAAGAAACATATAGCCAAATTGGTGAAGGATTTTATACTGAAAACTACAAAATAGTGCTGAAAGAAATTAAAGAAGACCTAAATAAATGAAAAGACAAAATCTGTTTATGGATTGGATGACTTAATATTAACATGTCAGTGCTACCCAAAGCAATCTAGAGATGCAATGAAGTCTGTACAAATATTCCAATAGTTCTTTTTGAAAATATCTAAATGCCAATCCTAAAATAAATGTTGAAATGGAAGGTGCCCCATATAGGCAAAACAATTATGAAAAATGAAGAACCAAGCTGGATGACATCCTCTTCCCAATTTCAAAACTTACTACAATGCTACACTACTCAAAACACTGTAGTCCTGAAATAAATTTACATATAGATCAAAGGAATAGAATTGAGAGTCTAGAAATAAACACACAGACCTTTGTGCATAGCAAATCTCCTAACCTGTATCAGTCTCATCAGGGTTTCTCAACCTCAGTAAACCTGATTATTTTGTACCTAATTCTTTGTTGTGGAGAGCTGTCCTATACATTGTAGAATGTTTACCATCATGCTTGGACTATACCCTCTAGATGACAGTAGCAATTCCTTTCCCCCAGACTGTGACAACCAAAAATGTTTCTAGACATTGCTATATGTCTGAAGGAGACAAAATTGTTCTACTCCCCCCCATACTGAGAACCACTAATCTAACTGTGTGCCATTTTGGCCCCCTCCCCTTAATCCTGATGAGAAAAAAATGGATCAGTTCCACCATTTTTCCATATTTTCTAATTTCACCTGGGTTCTTAATTTTGCCTGACATGTTTTTAAAATCCAGTTTTTTTTGACATATATTCACATACTATAGATTCCATCCAAAGTGTACAATCAATGACTTTCAGATAATCACAGTGTTGTGCTTTCATTACCACAAAAAATTTTACAATATTTTCATTACTCTGAAAACAAAAATGCTACACCCCTTAGCATTCACCTCTCATTCCCTCTCTTTTCCCAGCCCTACATAAACGCTAAGCTAATTCCATCTTTATAAATTGATTTGTATTTACATTTTGTATAAATGGAATCATAAAATAATGTATTTTTTTCTGGTTTCTTTACCATAACATAATAGGGTTTTTTTGCCTGCTATTAACAACTTATAACATTAACATGCATTTGTACCATTTCAAAGAAAAACACATATTCATATTTTGTATGGTTTCCCTATGCTATACAGTCTCATGTTACGTTAATTTAGATTTACTTCGAGTAATATACATGACCTTAGATGTTCCCTTTAAGTCACTGTCATCCTCATATAATAGAAGTGGTAGTTACAAATACTGTGATGTGCTTTCACCTTTTCTCTTCATTTCCAAAGATTAACAAACAACCTTTTTACCTTTTCTACACAGGTTAACTCTCAGCTTTCCATTCTCTAACCTCATTGTATTTTCTGGTGACCTATATTCTAGTTATTAATTCTATGAGTTTACACAATATATTTGTTTCATAATTGCACAACCATACAGTATTTTTCCTTTTGTGTCTGGCTTGGCTCACTCAACATAATGTCCTCCAGGTTCATCCATCTTGGCATCTACTTCATGATTTCATTTCTTCTTACAGCTACATAATATTCAATCGTGTATATACACCAATGTTTATCCATTTATCAGTTGATAGACACCTGGGTCATCTCCATCTTTTGGCAATTGTGAATAATGCCACTATGAACATCAGCGTGCAGATAACTGTTCCTGTCAGTGGGTATATATGTAATAGCAGTATTGCCAGGTCAAGTTGAAAACCAATATCAACTTCTTTAGGGACTGCCAAAGAATTTTCCCTGCTGGCTGTACCATTCTACATTCCCAATAACAGTGAATAAGTGTTTCTATGTCTTAACATTCTCTCCAACAACTGTAGTTTTCTGACTTTTTAATAATGGCCATTCTAGTAGATTTGAAATGGTATCTCATTGTAGCATTGTATCTAGCTTCCCTAACTGCTAGAGATGTTGAACATATTTTCATGTGTTTTTCATGGCCCTTAGATGTTAGTGTCTGTTTCCAGATTCTCAATCCTATTTCAGTGATTAATGTTTATATCCTTATGCCATTACCATCCTGTTTTGACCACTGTAGCATTGTAATATATTTGAAGGTCAGGCATTGAAAGTCCTTTCACATCATTTTTTTTTTTACAGGCTTTTGTTCATATTTATGCTATCTTTTAAAAATATAAACACTTAAAATTTTTTTGAAGATACTTAGATTACATAAATGTTACATAAAAAAATACAGAGGATTACCATATACCTTGCTCTCTACCCCTCTCACATTTTCCCACATTAACAGCATACTTCATTAGAGTGTTACATTTGTTAAAAATGATGAACACAGTTTGGAGAAATGCCACTAAGCATGGCTTAGTTTACATTGTAGTTTACACTCTTTCACACACAATTTGTTAGTATGACAAAGTATATAATGGCCTGTATCTGTCATTGCAGTTTCATTCATGACAATACACAAGCCCCCCAAATGTCCCCATATTACATCTATTTTTCCCTCTCCCTCACCTCAGAACCTCTGGTGGGCACTGCCTCCACATCAATGATAAAAGTTCTTTCATTGCTAGAATCACAATAAGTCTATAGTAGTATAACAGTAAGTCTACTCTAGTCTATCATTCCTCACTCCTGAGGATCCTGAGATGGTGATGCCAACTCTGCCTCTAATGGAGAAGGGGCTTAGTTCCCATGGGGCAAATGGATGGGGCTATCTTGCTTGCAGTTGCAGACTCTATTTCTTGGGAAGGTCATTGTCCATCATCATCTCTTTTTTAGTTGTCCTGGGTGAGTCCAATGAACTGGAGAATAGGTATTGTAACTCTGTTGAGATTCAGAACTGAACTGGTACCTGTACAGCCTAAAGATTTAAGTCTCTTGGGTGTACACCTATAAACTCTAGTATTAACTATAGGTTTCAATAGAATGGGCAGAAGAGCTAAGTGTACATACATTTAGGAAAGTATGTGAAGAAAGTCAAATGATTGAAGAGATTACAGGGCACATAAAAAGTCTGCAGAATCAGCAATCATCTTTGCAGACAGAAAATTTGTACCTGGCAAATAAGATAGAAAATCCTCATAAGAAATATCAAATACATTATAGGCTGCCTAAAAGTTACCTCTGACTCCCAGCAATGAGCCTCCCTGGCACCAAGGGATTACAACTAAGTACCAATTAACAATGCAACTGGAAAAATACTTTGACCAAAAAGGGTAAAGGGTAAAGACAAAGGAGTTTATATTGCTAAGAGACTTCAAATTGAGTCAGAGGTCATTTCAGAAGTTACTCTTATGCATGTCTCAGCAGGATCTCATTGACTGCCAAAGTAAATATTGCCTCAAATAACAGGGCTCCTGAGGGCTCTGGAGACATCCAGACACTAGAGTCAGGGCAGACAGCTCAGGAGTTTGGCACCCTGCCAGTGGGCCCTAGCTAGGAATTTATGCTCCTCAGTGTGACAAAGTTGGACTCAGTTGTGGTTTCCCTACATGTGGCTCTTCTGCCCCTTTATTTGAACCTAGAGTTAATACTAGATTTGATAGGTATATGTCAAAGAGACTTAAATCTCTGGGCTGTCCATGTACCAGTTGGGCCCTGATACTCAACAGAATTGCAACACCTACTCTCCAGTTCATTAGACACACTCCGTCTTAAAGATAGATTTTCTTTTTTGTGATGTGGTACTTTCATAATACATTTGTTGAATAATTGTGGAATTCATTCTATTTTTTTTTTTTGAGAGAAGTATTTTATTGTCAAAACAGGTTAGAGATTCAAGCATAACCAATGATAAATAAGTTAATAAGTTGGCCTGATATGAAGTCTCTCTGGCTAAGCTCATGTCAGCACATTAATACTCAACTAAATTCCTGTCCCTTGTAAATGCTCCATTTCCAAGAACCTGAAATCTGACAATACCCAACCATAACTCAACAGCTCCCTTTTTCTTCTGTAGCTTATTTCCTCTAAGTCATTGTTAAGCCAAGTAAGGAAAATTATCCATTACCAATCAATAAGATTATTTTCTTTGAACACCTTGTTTAAGCTGTGTGAGCCTTGCTCTTAGGTTGAATGTTGCCTAATTCATTAAACACTTAATAAAGGTGTGAGAGCCAAAAAAGGAATTTCCTGGGGGATTTTGTTTTCTTACAATTTTGGTGGTTATAATAGAATGCAACGGTGCTGTTGAGGACTCCAGACATAACAAATACATTAGGAGTCCCATGCTGAATCCTTTGCATTCTCTGTTTCCCCACCATCTCTAAAATTTATGGGTGATTTACTCTTGGACTTGAACTCCCAATATTTGTGTGTTGGAGCTCTTTGTTATCACTAGCTTTCAGTTCAAAGTTCACTGGGTCAGTATTGTTGAAGAGAAAATTCAAAATTTGAGCCCGAGTCTCTAGGCTTATGGTGCAGTCCACAATTTCACTTTTGCTACTGCTGACTTCTCTGCCCTGTGCACAAGGTTAGACATAAAATGATAAATATGGTATCTGCACACTCTTAAAATTTTGTTTCTTCATGATCTGGCACACTGGCAAATTACATGGTCCAAAATCATGGGACTATAACTGGGCCTATCTAAAAAAAAGACAAAATCTCACCAAAGAAAACCTAGAATTTCAATGTTCATTATGGGACTCATTCCAAATAGACAAATTTAATGAACTCAGAAATGTGGCTCCAGAAAGAGAGCTTCCAACCCAGTTGAGTGGATTGCTTTTGGTTAACAGGACTAATTTAATATTATGAGTCAAATTAAAATAGGCGTGTCTCTGGGTTATCAATGTAAGTATAACATAAGCATATGAATTCATTCTTCCTGGGTTGTTCTTCCTAAATTTTGAAGGATTTCTGATCAAATTAGCATTTTTTTATGCTAGATCTATTATAATGATGAAAATGTAAATTTATATTTATAGAATAATCGTGTTTTTAAGGATGTTAGCATTAAGACAGTGTATTAGTTAGCCAAAAGGGGTGCTGATGCAAAATACCAGAAATCAGTTAGTTTTTATAAAGGGTATTTATTTGAGAGTAGAAGCTTACAGTTACTGGGCCATAAAACATAAGTTTCTTCCCTCACCAAATTCTGTTGCTACCTGTTGGAGCCAGACAGCTGCTGACCTTTGAGGCTTCTTGGGTTCTTCTCTTCCCGGGGCTGTGTTTCTCTCCAGCCTTAGCTCCTCTGTTTCCTCCAGAAGGTCAGCTGTAGACTATGAGGCTCTCTAGGCTTTGCATCACTCCACAAGGCCAAGTGTAGAGTATCAGGTGAATGGCTTGTCTCTATCCTGGGGCCTTTTCTCCTTCCTCACAACCAAGCTCTCTTACTTCCCGGGGATTCAGCTCAAGACTCCAACATCAAAATTTCCAACTCAAAACTGCTCCAACACTGTCCTTTGCCATGTCTTTTATCTTTGAGACCCCACTCACCAAGTGGTGGGGCTCAACACCCTATTGACATGGCCCAGTCAATGCTCTAATCATAACTTAATCACCCCAGATTAGCAGACCAGTTTAGAGGCATAATCCAATATCTATTTTTGGAATTCATAATTACATCAAACTTCCAAACTGCTACAGACAGCTTCCAAGATCTCTTAATATTTGATATTTAATATTAAATACTTAAGTATTAAGTATATTTGAGGCATGTAATATGTGTTTTGTTAAGGGAAAAGAAAGTAGTTTAGTCTTAATAGAAAATAATTGGTTGTTGCAGAATGAGAAACAAATATGTTGGACAATCATGAATGGACATAGAAAGTTGAAGAAGGTTTGCACAAAAGGAATTTTATTTGGCAATGTCAAGTTTGGCCAAGCTTTGATAGGTATGTAATGTTTTTAAGAGTTTTCTTATCAGACAATATCTTCAAGCAAAAGTAGAATTTTGTTTTCTTTCTGGTATAATAGTTTTCTTGGATAGTTTCTTCTTCACTATCAAAGTAACTTTGTTCAAAGGCAAACAGTCTGCATCTTATCAGAACAATCCTCTGTGTTTTATATTAACTTTATTTTATTATTATTATTATTTTTAACATTTTGCCACATTTATTATATCATTCTATCCATGTATTTTCTTTTTTTTTTTTAATTTAATTTATTTATTTTTTAGTATGGGTAAAAATCAAAATTCTCACAATACATACAAACATTTGCAAAATGATATATATATATGCATATATGTGTGTTTGCTTACAAAAATGTTATTTATATATATATATATATACATATATTTTAAGAGGTGCTTAGATTACCCAAAATATTACACGGAACCCACTGGGATTCCCATGTTGCCCACCTCCCACACCTCCCACCACATCCCACACAAACATCTCCCACAGTGTGGCCCACCAACCTCAATGAACTTACACATCCTGGAGCCTTGCCACCAACCATAGACCACAGTTCACACTGTAGACCACACTCTCTCCCACTCAGTTCTGAGTGGTGTGTGCTGATTTAAAATGGCCTACATCCGTTGCCACAACAGTACTCAGGACAACCTCCAACTCCCAAAGAAGCCCCTGTATTTCAACCGCTCATCCCCTCCCTACCCCAAAAATGTCAAGTGGCCACTGGCTCCACCTCATTGTTACAACTTCTTGCATTGCTAGAATCACCATATGTGGACAAGAGAATACCATCAAGTCCACTCTAGTCCATAGTTCTTCCCCCAATCCTGAGGGGACTGGGATGGTGATGTCCACTCCAACTCCAAGTGAGAGAGGGCTTATATCCCATGGATATGGTGGGTGGGATGATCCTGCCTGCCGGTGCAGGCCCTCTCCATTCCCTGGGATGGCCATTGCCCATCGTTGTCTCCTCACCAGGTGACTTGGATGAGTTCATTGAGCTGTAGGGTAGGAGTTGCAGCTCCACCTAGATTTCATGCACACCTGGCACATAGGTAGGCAGGAGGCTCCAGTCTCTGGAAGTATACCTAAAAACTCCAGCATCACATATAGGTTTGAATAGAAGGGACTGGTGAACCATGTGCAGGGAGGACTTATTTGAGTCTAATTCTGTAACTCTCAGGAGCACGGAAACCAAAATAGAACCCACTGATAAGGCATCAGTCTCTGGGGCTATCCCCCCTTATATAGGACCAGGGTGTCTCCGGAGCCCTCAGGAACCCCACTGAGTGGGGTGATAGGCACTTAAATGTTCTATGAGCTCCTACTGAGGTGAGCCTAAGAGTTACCTCTGGGATGACCTCCCGACTCTCTTTGAAGTCTCTTAGCCACTTGAACTCATTTGTCTTTACCATTTCCCCCTTTTATTCAAGGTCTTTTTCCATTTGTGTTGCCAGTTGGCACTTGGGAAAAGTTTTCAATTAGCAATAATCGCGCCTCGGATAAACCTCATTGGCTACGATACTGCCACTGCGCAAAGCTGCCAGTTGGCACTTGGTATTAATCCCTCGTTGCCAGGGAG
>JAKSZT010054314.1:396120-428671 GCA_026826555.1 Tolypeutes matacus
CTACTTCACATTGAACCATGAGTGTCATAACATTTTGTCATTGTTTTCATCATTTTTATTACCCAACCTGAGATTCCTGTGCAGCACTCTGCTGGTCTGTCCTTCCACAACTTCTCAAACATTACTAATCACCATCCTTAGCAGGACTCTTTTTACCAAATAAAGGTGAGGGAATAATACTAAATCCCTCCCGCTATACCTTATCATCCTGAGGGCAGTTCATTGTGACCCATCAAGGCCAGATAACTAGGCTGCAGAATGTTGGAGGAGGGAGGCCT
Organism: Tolypeutes matacus; assembly: GCA_026826555.1. Lineage (NCBI taxonomy): Eukaryota > Metazoa > Chordata > Mammalia > Cingulata > Chlamyphoridae > Tolypeutes > Tolypeutes matacus. Next base: position 396,399 of record JAKSZT010054314.1, read on the forward strand.
GTTACCATAGAGATTCAGCCTCTCACTGCTGATGGCTTTCTGTTATATTTGAACAGTGCTGCAGGGAAGAGCATAAGTGTCTCTTTCTATTCTAATGCTCTCATACAGTAACGACCTGCAGGAATGTGTCTATATTTTAAGTATGTGCATTCTTAAAATTTTAATTACTACAGCCAGATAACATTGAAAAGGGGCATCTCAGTTAAGTCACGAATAGCACTCTATGAAAGTTGTGGCTTCCCTACATCCCATCAGCCATGGGTGTTATCATTCTTTTAACTGTTTTCATTCTGGTCCCAGAACAACAAATGGAATCACATGTCCCTTCTTTATACCAAACTCATTGCGAAAATGTGTCAGCTTTGAATTCAGCCAGGACGAACCTGGTGAAGAAAACCAAAGCAGGCTGGCTGGAGAAATTGGTGGGATACCTGGTGCCTGCCTACCAATGTGGGGACTTCTCTTTCATCACCAACTTCTTACACAGCTACAGAGACTTGGCCACAACCAAATAGGTCCTGGAACTTCTCTTCACAAAGTGAGCACTTTACCTTTCACAGCCGCCACTCAGCTATACATACTAGCAGTGTATCTTGGGAATGACACTTCACCTCCCTGAGCCTCAGCTGGTTCCTCTGGCAAGTGGAATGAGAGAGGACAAACTACCCAGGGTTAAGATGAGGATTAACTGGGAGAAGAAATGGAAAGCATTCACATGGTTCCTGGTCTTGGTAAAGGGGGCTGGAGTGCTGTGGTTGTTCATATTTTTTCTTTTCCTCTCCCTATGAAGAAGGGCTCTGACTCACCCCTCTCTGGCTCTGTGGCCATGGTCAGAGCAATTGTCACCTTTGTAAAGAAGATCTGAGGTTCACCTTGGAGCCTCTAACCTTTGAATAAATAGCAGAGAGGTCCTCAGGAGGCTGGCAGAGGAGACTCAGGACCTCTCAGTTATCTGGGAAGGTGCTGGTTGAGCTCATTCATTTAACAAATATATATATTAACACGCTATTTATAGGCACATCTCTAGGCATTTAGCACAATTTAATGGACAAATGAGACACAAATTCCTCTTCCCTGGGCTAAAATTCTAGTGGGGATTCAGTTACAACACCCATCAAACAGGTGGTGAACACAGTTCATTACAATTAATGCCACCTGGCCTGCTCTAGATATGGATGCATCCTCCCAGATACTGAAGGGGACGGCGGACCTATGGACCAACTTAAAAAGTGAGTAGATGTTGGGAAAAGAGGAGGGACTCTTGTCTCCTCAGAACAGAGGAGATCAATGTGTACTGCAAGAATGTGGCTTAGGAGAAGCAGCACTGAACCCTGGGTCCCAAACAGCTGAAGATTTTCCCTATAGGACGGAGGGTGTGGGGGTTTCCCCCTGTAGAGAAAAGGTGTCAAGAGGAGCTCTGGATGGGACTCTGGGCACCCTAGGGAGGAAAAAGAGGCTGGGACTTCATGGCCAGCTATTGAGAGAATCAATCCCCATTTCCAGCTCTTTCCCCCACCCTCTGCTCTCCACCCCAAGATCTGGGTCCAAGAAAGGTAGGTGTGCTTAGCAACTGACTCACAACTCCCAGTCAAGGGAACTCAACTGCATTGTGGTTAAGCAAGGCTTAGTTCCCACCCATCAGGAGAATATTTTCAGTGGGAGGAAGATTCCCACATATGGTACTCAGAATAATGCAGTATGTTGGAGCTTGAACTACAGCTTGAAGTGCAATTATGGTAGCTGGGAAGCCAAAGGAATGAGGACATACCCTGCTTGGTCTCAGATTCATAAGACATTTTTTATCACATTGCAATGAACAGAGCTGACACTACCATTGCAACCCTTACAGAATTTTTATTCCTGTGGGGAGAGGGACCAAGACAGACAGACAGAAAAGTGTATCAGGCTTCCCTGAAGAACAGAAGAGCTGGGCAGACTAGTGATTAAGAGCTCCTTAAATACAGGCTCTTTGCTGGAACTCTGCCCAGTCATCAATCCTGCTACAGCCAGGACTGCCAGACTGGGATTGGGATGTGGGTTGTGGTGAAGGGCTGGCCTGCTGAAGATCAGGCTAAGGCACTGAGGCCCAGCTCCAGCAGGGGGTGCTGTGGGAGGGCAGTGTGGAAGGAAAGGCCAGGACACTGATTCTGTTCCCCACCCCTGACTACCTCCAGTAGCATCTCCTTCATCCTGAGCACCTGGCTGTATGGTTTCTCAGAAGACTTCTGTCAGCCCCCAGACTTTCTGAACCTCCATGTGTTGCTGGCCTACCTACGGCTCAATCTGCCAGGATCAGAGCTGGAGCAGTTTGCCCTGCTTTTCCTTACACAGCATGAGCAAGTAGAGGCCATTCAGGAAGAAGCACAGGGTGAGCAGGAGTGGGGGTTGGTGCTGATGAGCAGGTGATGAGGGAGACTAAGGGGCAGGTCACAGGAAAAAGCCTCCAAAGCTGCTGATGGGCCAGGAGCAAAGAAAGAGTAACCACAGACCAGAGCTCTGGTGGCTGCAGTCTAGTGGACTTACTGGGGTGGGGTGTTTGGGCTTGAGCTTCTCAAAGGCCATGTGATATTCTGCCACTTTGAAATGGCAATGAGATGGCAGTCAGGTGGGTGAATTTTCTCCTCTTGCAGCTCCAGCACCAGTTTCAGAGCCAGGCCTACAACCAGACCTTGAGCTAGACTTCCCTGCAGGAACACCTCTGCCACCAGATCCAGATCCAGATCCAGTTGCCAAATTGGAGGCAGCCCAAAGTTTACAGCCATTTCTAGAGTCAGCTCTAGAGATCACTCATGCAGCTACTCAGGAAGTAGAGAGTGAGGGAGATTTGCCCTCTCCCAGCACAAGCCCTCCCCTGTGAGAGAAGAGAGAAACCCACTTCCAGTGAGTGACTGGTCCCTCACTGGGACAACTGAAGTCAAATCTCAGACTTGGTAGATGCCAAGAGCGACTGCATCCTGGGTTTTAGCACAGAAGAGACAGGAATTAGTGGGGAGGGAGTATTTGGTGGGGGGAGGTAGGAGGGTGATGGAATTTCTGTACAAAAGAGAAAGGAAATCGTTTGGGTAGGGACAATAGATTTTTTGTTATAAATAGCAAGTTCCTTACCTGAATATTCCATTAAATTCTTCTTTCTATGATAGCCTGGAGTTCAGTTTGGTTCTGTCATTTCCTGCATTAATTTAAATGAGATACAGACTCTATCATCCCTCATTAAAATAAAATTATTGAGGGTCATCAATTACTATACATGGAATCATTTTGAGGCCATCCAACCTTCTCTGGCTAACAGAAGGAATGTATGTCCCCATATTGCAGAGCAGAGGTGTGTTTCAGTATCATTATACTAGGGAAGGAGCAAAGAAAACCCATCAGAAACCCGGGGATGAGGGCTGAAGGGGTGTTCAGAGCACAGCAACAACCTCTGAAATGTGGGGGTCTTGAAAAATCACATTTACAAGCATTGTTTCCTAATGCAGGACAGTGGCTTCCTTTCAACAGCTTTGGAGGAAGAGGGGATGTTTTCTGCTTCTTGTCCTGAGGTTTCTTTTTACCTACAATTAGGAATTTGTAGTTTTCAAGGTGAAGTTGGAATTCCATCAGCACTAGGTGGGGGCATATGTAAAAAGATGAAAGCTTACAATGTGGAAAGGCCAGCTGTAGTTTGCTAGCAACTGGACTAAGGGCAGGCAGTACTGTACATGCTCAGTCCCCTTTAGGGGATGACGTGGTCAACCCTTCTCCTTAGGTTGAATCCTCCTGGAATCCTGGGAAAGTTTATTTCTGGTTGACTTGTAGCAAGGAAGACATCTGTGAAGCAACTTTCTGCAAAATAAAATTTTATCGAAGTACACCATACATCCATGCACATACATAAAAAGTAAGTGCATAGTCAAAGTTGTGAACTTACAAAACAATGATACATATCACCACACAGGGCTCCCATACATCTCCCTACCACCAACACCATGCATTGTTCTGAAACATTTGTTAGACTCTATGACTTAACTATAGCCCAAATCTAAAGGCTACAGCTGGGCCTCCTTTTGTAAACATCACTGCTTCTCATGAACTGGTGTTTCCAGCATGCCTGCAATTCCTTGTTTAATTTTACTAGACCCAGAAACTCCCTAGAAGGCCACCAGCCTCCCTGCCAGGTCCCTAGTGGCCACTGCTCTCTGCCTGAGGCCTGGTGAATGACCGGTGAGCTCAGATTTGCCAGCATAAGTGTCCTTATTCCTTGCCAGGAAAGGACCCTGAGCATTCTCCCTGTCTGGTCAAGGGGAACTCTGGAGCTTTACAAATCTCAGTTCCACTCCTTCTGGAGATCACTAGATTACAGATTCAGTCATATGTTACTCTTTAACCTAAAGGAGTAGCTGGTCCCTGAGCTTGTAGAGCTTACAACACTTGCACTGGTGGGGTTCCTTGCACAAAACCTTGTGCTTCAGATATATACAAGGATGGAACCTTTCCCTTGGGGAGGGATTAAAGATGGGGCATGCTATGAGTGTGGGAGGGTGGAAAGCTCAGAGAGTAATGATCTGCAGCCATGCAGGGACACAGCCTGACCCATAAAACACGGGAGCACTTCCAGTAGGGGTGGTGACAGTCACTGACATGAGCACATGCTGTGCCTTCTGCAGGCTTCCCCATGATGGAGAGCTAATGTTTTAACACCTGCCACAGCACTGAGACTCCAGGATGCCACAGCAGCATCCAGCAGGCACCTTGTTTAAACAAGGTGTGAATATCACCCCCTCAAGTAAGAGCCAGATTATTTGCAGGGTGATCCTGAGTCATCCCCCTCCTTCCAAATGGTTCCAGTTGTCAGCCAGACACACAGCAAGCAGGACTCACCTCTTCCATGGAGGGCTCCTCAGGGCAGCAGAGGGGCTGAGGCCAAGCCTGACTATGAAAGCCCTGACCCTTGCTACCATCACACAACCATCCTGGGATGTGTGTATTGAATGAATCACAGGTACAGCTATGCTTTTCCCTCAAAGGCAATGTGCCAGGTCCCAAGGCTATCCCAGGGCCTGGAAGAAGGCACTGGGTATACAAGGAGTTTCACCTGCATGGCTGGGAAGCTTCTGAGAGCAGAGATTGGATGTGGAAACATTTAGTACATCTAGCACTTGCCAATATTGAAGAGGATGGACATATTATTGCAAATAGAGTGTACCAGTGGACAAAAGTGCATGAGAGTCACACAGAAGAGGCCCATATTTGCAACGAGCGTCCATTTCACTCGTCTTTGACAGGGAATCTCTAATGACACCTGAGACTCCTTAATCAAACCAGAAGGCTCAGGCAACCAAGGCAGTCAGAAGCAGGCTGGGGTTTCCACGTGTTGCTTGAGGGGAAAGGGCTGCGCTCTGCTGGGTGAGGCTGCAAGACCCTGGCTGGACTTGATTCCCTAAGGGAAGTGGTGAACTTTGTTCCTGATAGAAAGCAGGTGTCCAGGCAGTGCCTTATCCCTTGAGTATGTGACACTTTCCTGTTTCTAGAAACTGATCATTTTAGATAACATATTTTAGCATATTTTATCTGTGATGGTTGTTACTGTTGCTACTGCTATTATTGACATATTTATTTCTTAGTTCATTTACTTGTTTAGAAAATTCCTTGGGCTAAAGCTATGAATTCTCTTTCCTGTATTATATATCTGTGAAGGTCTCTCCTCAGTATTTGTGACTGTGTGTGTGTGTGTGTGTGTGTGTATGAATATATATACCCATGTACATATATAAATATGTAAATAAACACACACATATCTAATATACTTTATACAGAATATATTATATAATCCTGCCTGGTTTCCTCTGGGTTTTGTCTCTGTCAACATATGTTATTTGTCAGCTAATTAGTCAGAAATTATACTCAACAATACTGAACCATTAAGGCTTTAGTCCTTTGCTCATAGATCTGAGTGGCTTGCAAAAACTGCCCAAATCAACATTTTAGAAACTATGGAATCATATAAAAAAGAACAACCAAGGAAATGATTAAAGAATAAGCCACAAATGTTTATTAAAGAATGTTACAGCCTTTTGACTTTCTATCCTAAGTCACCCCAAATCTTACATTGCAGGAGGTTTTGAGATCAGTGGCTCATGTTCATGATGTGATGAGTGAAGGCAAGAGGGGAAAACATGGACCATGTTTTCAAAATACTGAGTTTCTGTGCTACAGCCTGCCTGGTGGCTCCCTGTGTGACTGGTTCTGGGACTCACCTTCCTTTCAGCCCCCTCAGAACTCTCCCAGATTTAGTGAGGTGTTCCAGATGGTGGTTGCTGAAAAGAAAGGCATATACTAGCCATAGCCAGCTGAGGTAAAGGTTATGGTGAAATTATTCTGCATGATACTGTAATGAATACATGACCTTAGGCATTGTGAAAACCCATAGAGCCCTGCAACACAAAATTAAACTCTAATGTAAACAAGACTTTAGTTGATAAAAATTCATCAATATTGGTTCATCAACTGTAAAAAATTTACCACTGTAATGCAAGATGTTAATAAAATGAACAACGGTGCAGAGGCTGTACTGAAGGGGATATGAGAATTAAATGTACTTTTTGTAAAATTTTTCTATAAACCTAAAGGACCTCTGAAAAACAAATTCTATTGGCAAAAACTAGCATACAGGTTAGAAGGGGCTAGTGGGGTGAAGGAATGGGGAGTTGTGGCTTCATTGTTACAGTTTCTTTTTGGGTTGATGGAAAAATTTGGTAGTGAAAGGCAGTGAAAATACTGTGAATGTAATAAATACCCCTGAATTGTGTATTTGAAAGTGGTTAAAATGGACAATTTTACATTGTATGTATGTTACCAGAATAAAAATTTCAAACATCAAAGAACTATACAACACAGAGTACCCTAATGTAAACTATGGACTACACTTAAGAGCATAATTCTAATAATACTGTTTAATGAATTATAAAAAAAATACGGCATAAATGCAAATAATTAATCATAGGGAAAACTGCCTGTGAGAGTGCTATATGGAACTCAATAGTTAATGCATGATTTTTCTGGAAACATACAATTTCTTTAAATATATTTCAAAAAATAAAACCTATTTAAGAAGCAAAGTAATATGCAACATTACTTCAACAAAGAAAAAATACTGTGATCATGCCAATTGCTACAGAAAAACCATTTGACAAAACACACTACCTTTTCATGATGAAATACAAAGAAACAAACAAGCCAGGAAAACTAGGACTACATAGCTAACTTCATACTCAGTGGTGAAAAACTTAAAACTTTCCCTGACAGGATCAGGAACAAATCAAAGATGCTGTTTTTGCCATAGCTATTCGTCACTGTGTAGGATGTCCTAGCCAGAGCTATTAGGCAAGGAAAAGAAGGAAAAGGCATCCAAATTGAAAGTAAGAAAGAAAACTCTTTTTGCAGAAGACATGATTTATGTGGAGAAAGTCCTCTAGAATTCACAAAAACTCTCTTAGAACTAATAAAAAATGACAGAAAGTTGCACAAAATTCTGTTGTATTTGTATACCGTTGCAAACAATCTGAAAAGGGAATTTTTCAAGCAATTTCTTTTACAAAAGCATCAAAAAGAGCAAAATATTTAGGAAGAAGTTTAACCAAGGAGATACAAGATTTGTAATTGAAAACTACAAACCAATGCTGCAATACATTAAAAGAAGGTGGCCTGGGGAAAATATTTGAGGAAGCTAAAATTAATGAAAACTTATTTTACACCCTTACTGGTTCCTCAGAAATTGGTAAACACTGCAATTACACTAATTATAAATAAGATGAGCAACATAGTAAGATTGGAAAATATTTTTGAAAATTTAATTTCCACTAAAATAATGAAACTAGTATTTTTAAAATTTTGGGTTTGTTATATACAAAATTTTACACTTAAAGTATTGTTTTACTTTAACTTATACCTACCTCTCAATTTCAAATACTTTTCACTATGTTAATGCCTGGTACAAACTAAATGAAGCACGTAGGAGGGAAACCCATACCCCTTTTTACTCCATCTTCAAAATGGCTCATCCAGCTCTGGCACATGTCCACAACTTACCCAACTGCAAGGTCCAAACATTTTGTATGTTCGTGTCACTATTGTATATGTGTTCCCACTATACCTGAATCTGCTGGAGTTTCTCAGCAGAAACAATCCTAAATCCTTTAAAGACACTGGAGCATGCCGTGATTTCTAGCCATCACAGCCCTGAAGGAATGGAAACTTCCTAAGTCTTGCTGAAATATTCCATGAGAAAGTAAAGAATAAACCCCATGGGAACAGCACAGAAAATGTTTTGAAAAAAACTGTCATGGAGAAGCCATGGCAAAGCCCCCTCCTCAGGATTAGGGACATGAAACAGGAAGCTTTTTACTCACTATGCATAAGGCCCTAGTTCTCCCAGGACCCCTGGAGCCTCCCACATTAGTCTTGTACAAGAAACATCTTGTCCTCACAGGGGACATAGGGCTCCAGTCCCGGGGCCCACCCGGGAGGTCTCTTGTCACTTGTTCTGAGGCTCAGATGGGTCAAGAAGCTGGGTTGGGCGCCCTCTCCTGGCTTTCAAGGCACAGCACAGGGAGCGTGGTGCTCACTGTTCAGCTGTGGACATGCACTCCCTCAGGCCACCCTCAGAATCTCTGAAATTAAATTTTCATATTTTTCAGTATTTGCAAGTTCAAAGGAAATGGAGCTAATTATCAATTGCCTTGATGCGAATGCATGGAGATAATAAGAAGCAAAGAATAAGGTAAATATTCAAAAGTCAGCTGATTTCACCTTCCTGCAATGAACTAACAATGAAGTAAAAACAAACAACCAAATGCATTTATGACAGTAAATACACACAATAACTTCCTTTGTCAAACCTAAAGAATATGTAAATATATCTATCTCATAAAATATGAAAGACTTGAAAGAAATAAAAGAAAAATAAATAGATAAATATCTTTTATTCATGGTAGTTAAACACAATAATTTTTAAGATCTCAACTAAAATTCAAGGAACATATTTTTGAAGATATTGACAAACTGCTTTTACTCCTAGAATAGCATGCAAATTGCTAAAAAGAAGAAAACTGGAGAACCCACACTGCCTGGTTCCAATCCTTATTATAAAGCTACATTAATTAATAAGAGTGTGATCTTGGCAAAAAGAAAAATGGAAATGAATAGAGTCCACATGTAGACCCGTACAAATCTAGTCAAGTGAACATAATCCTTTCAACAAATGGTAACTGAACAACTGGAAGGCCACATAGAAAAACAAATAAACAAAGACATAAACTTTACATCTTCTACAGAAATTCCCCCAAATAGTTTATAAACTTACATGTAAAATTCAAAATGATAAAAATTTTAGTATCCAACAAAAGAGAAAATCTGCATGAGCTTAGATTTGCTGATGAGTTTTTATATGCAGCCTCTAAATTAAGAGTCATGAAAGAAAAATATGGTAATGGGATTTTATTTTTAAAAATAAATGACTCTATGGAAGACACTATTAACAGTATGAAAAGAGAAAAGACCACTACCCTACAATGGAGGAAGTTTCATAAAAGAAATATATGACTTGGAACAAATTATACAAAAGGCATATACTCAAGAAAAAGAAAACAAACCACCCATTTAAAAATTGAAAAATGACTAACCAGACACCTCATCAATATAGGTATACCAATGGCAAAATGCACACAGAAATATACCCAGCATCATTTGTCATTGTAAAAGAGCAACTTAAAACATGAGACACGTTACATCTTCTTAAAATGTGGATACAGACTGTTTGCCTTTGAACCAACTTACTAAGATACTGGAGAAAAATATTGTATAACTTCCTAGTAAGAGGAGACCAATAATCCAAGAAAAGTAGAATAACTGAGAGAAAATGAAATTCTACTTTTGCATGAAGATATTTTTTGATAAGAGAACTCCTAAAAGCCTTATATACCTACCAAATCTTAGCCAACATTGACCATGCCAAAGAAAGTTCCTTTTCTGCAAACATTCTACAACTTTCTACATCCATTCTCAATTGTCCTACATATTCCTATTTCTCATTCTGCAACAATCTGTTATTTTATTTGAAGACAAAACTATTTTCTTTTCCCTGAACAAAACACATCTTGCAGCCCTTAAATATTTGGTATCAAAGAGAGCTTAGAAGCTGTCTTAAAGCTATCATCCTTAAAAACACAATTATTCTTTACATATAAATTTGCATTCTCATCATCATAAAGACCTAGCAGGGGGGTGTATGTGGCTCACATGGTTGGGCATCCATCTCCCATATGGAGGGACCTGGGTTTGATCCCTGGTCCTCCCGGTAAATTAAAGAAAAAATATCGAAGGTGTTTGGGCCACCAGGCTCCACGCATGGGTGCACCACCAGGCCCCATGTGCAGGGATGCCAGGCCCCCCTGAGCTATGCAACAAGATGATGGCACAACAGGAGAATGACACAAGGGAAAGCCAATACCAGATGTGCCAAAAAAACAGGAACAAAGGTGGCACAGGTGGCAGAATGTCTCACTCCCACAGTGGAGGTTCCCAGGATCGAATCCCAGTGAGGACAGGAGGAGAAGGTTGAGAAGAGAGGGCAGGAAACAGACACAAAGAATTGACCAATGAATGGACACACAAACAGTAAAAATGCAGGGTGGGGGGCGGGTAAAGGGGCGATTAAAAATGGACAAAAGAAAATAAATTTTAAAAATCTTTAAAAAATGTTACTAAAGTTTAGGAAGAGCACACCTAGGTAGAATGAATTTATATGCTTATGTTCTACTTACATTGATAATACCAAAAACACACGTATTTTAATTTGACTAGTAATATTAAATTAGCCCTGTTTGACAAGGCTACCCAGGTCAAACAGGCATTCCATTCAACTGTTTGGTTTGGGAATTCCCTTTCTGGAGTACATTTCTGAGATGGGTAATTTTGTGTATTATGAATGAGTGACATAATGAACATTGAAATTTGAGATTGTCTTTGGTGAGATTTTATAATTTTGTTAAATAGGCACAGCTTCCAGCTCCATGATTTTTGACCATATAATTTGCCAAAGTGCCAGATGGTGGAGAAACAAAATTTTAAGAGCCTGAGGATACCACCTTTATAATTTTGCTTCTTACCTTGTGCACAGGGCAAAAAAGTCAACAGTAGCAAAAGTGAAATTGTGGACTGCACCATAAATCTAGAGACACAGGCACAAAATTTGAATTTTCTCATCAATAAGAGTGACCTGGTGATCTTTGCACTGAAAGCTAGTGAGATCGAAGAGCTCAAACACACAAAGCCTGGGAGAACAGATCCAAGAGGGACTCACCCATAAATTTTGGAGATGGTGGGGAACACAGAGAATTCAAAGGATTCAACAGGAGGCTTTTTCTGTCTTTCTTGTCTCCAGAGTCCTCAGCAGTGGCCTTTGCATTCTGTTCTCATCACCCAAACTGTAAGAAAACAAACATTCACAGGAAATTCATTTTTTTGGATCTCACACATTTATTAAGTGATTAATGAATTAGGCAACATTCAACCCAAGAACAAGACTCAGATAGGTTGAACAAGGTAGTCTTAAAGAAAATAATCTTATTCACTGCTAAATGATAGATAGTTTTCCTTACTTTGTGTAACCTTGATTTAGAGGAAATAATCCACAGAAGAAAAAGGGAGATGGTGAGTTATGATTGGTTTTTCTCAGGTTGCACATTCTTGAAAGAGGAGCATTTACAAGAGACAGGAATTTATTTACGTTTTTGTGTGCTGACAGGGCCTCAGCATGAGATACTATATATTGGCCTACTTAACTTATTTATTATTGGTTATGCTTGAGTTCCTGACTTGTTTTGACAATAAAATACTTCCTAATTTCTTTTTAAAAATGTAACAAATTCTACAAATTATTCAAGAAATGCATTACAGAAGCCATGGGGCACATGTGGGTATTGGGAACTGAAAATCTGACTATTGATACTGAAGACCTGAATTGTTAGTTTTATTTAAATTTAATTAATTTAAATTTCATAGCCACATGTGGCTAGTGCTTACATTATTGAACAGCAAAGACCTAGAATCTTGGAGGAGGCAATAAAAAGTATTGAATTAGATTCAAAATTTCAAAAGGGCACCAAGACTCAAAATAGGAAATGAGTATGGTGAAGCAAAAGTTGTCACAATGCAATATAAGATGTTGCTTTGATATTCAAACTGTCTGAAGATAGTCAGGACATATAAAAGCGTACTTGTATTAAATCCATTCACTTCTAAGAACTCCCTGAATTAGTTTCTATTATTTTCCCCAAATGGTGGAACAGAGTAGTTATATGACTTTTTTTTTAAACAAAACTGACAGAAAGTTAATGAGAGTTTGACAAATACACCAATTCTCACAGTCATGGTGGGAGACTTTATCACAACTCTCAGGAAAGAACAGATGGTTTAGGAAGAAAGAAGTAAGGATACAAAGATTTTGAATAACAAAAATTTCAAACACGATCCTATACAATATCATTCTCTGTATGATACACACAGTTATAATTTTATACTAAAGAGGAAATAAACATTATTGTCAAACATGAATTGATCATTAACAGAATTTGATTATGTCAAAAGTAGCAAAGAAAATCCCAACAAATTCCATTGGACCACAATCTCTGGGTACAAGGCAATACTTTTTTTTTTTTAATGGTTACCCCATCAATGATTTTTTTAAACAAATCAATTTTATTGATACATATTAACACAGAATACAATTTATCCAAAGTGTACAATCAATGGTATTTGGTATAATCACATAGTTGTGCATTTATCACTTCAATCATTAAAGCATTTTCATAATTTCAATGACAATAATATACAAAAAACATACAAACAAAGAAGAAAAGTTCTCACCTCTCAATCTCTCTGTTCCCCCTGCTATACATAGCTGCTACTTTTGGCTATTCTTGCATAATTATTTATCTGTTTATTAAGTGGTTTTATTGAGATATATTCGCATACCATATGATCTATCCAAAGCATATAATCATATAATCAATGGCTATTTATTAGCTGTTAAAAAGTCCTTTATTGCAAAACTGTAAAATAAATAGAAAAACAGATTGAAAGAAATTATAGATTTTGAAAGGGAGTGCAAGGTCAAGCTAGACTTAACATAATCAATTATAAAAGATGGCATAGCAACAAACCTTTATAAATGTAAATAATAATTCAAATATAATAGAAATTAATTATAACATAATTCTAATTTTTATATTACAGCTCTAACTATTGGACATAATAATCTCTAAGAATGAAATAAATTATTGGTTTAGTAATTTACTTTCCATTTAGGCCATCATTCTTTCTAGATAATCAAATTCCTATTTGGGAATACTTCACATTGTACTGAAATGAATTACAACAGATAACAATGCCAACTCATAATTTACGAGGCAGAAAAATACAAAATCTTGTTCAACAGTTGTCATGTTAAATCTTTATTGATCCAGATAGATTATTTTAATTAGAGTATGACTAAGAAAGGGTTAAAGAAAAATGAAGTATCCAAAAATGTCTCTCTTCTCCAGTCCTCAATTAAAAGCAAGTGTTTCTTTTGCATTAAAAAAATTACAAAATACTGATCACAGGAACAATTTGTCAGTTGCACTGAATAATTATTGTTCATATACTATAATGTTGTTACTTTACATTTATCTGGTCTATCCCAGCTCTTTTTTTGGTTACTGTTTGCATGGAATACCTTTTTCAAACCTTTTGCTGTTAACCTGGTTGTATCCTTATGTCTGAGCTGGGTCTCTTGTAGACAACATGTAGACAGCTCATATTTTTTTTTATACATTCTATCAGACTATGTCTTTTGAGTGCAGAGTACAATCCACTAACATTCGGTGTTATTACTGTAAAGGCATTGCTTCATCCATTTTGTCCTTTGGCTATATGTTGTCTTATTATTCTATTGCCTGTCATCTTATCCTTTAGTTTACCCTTCCTAATAATCTTCATTTCTACAGTCTTCCCCATATCTCTCACCCTTGTTTTTTCCTTTCAGGCCACAGTTCTCCCTTTAGTATCTCTTGCAAATCTGGTCTTTTGATGACATATTTTATCAGTTTTTGTTTTTCTGTGAAGACTTTGAACTCACCCTCATTTTTAAAGGACATCTTTGCCAAATACAGGATTCTTGGCTGATAGTTTTTCTCTTTCAGTACCTTAAATACATCGTGCCACTTTCTTCATGCCTACAAGTTTTCTGATGAGAGGTCAGCACTTAATCTTATGAAGTTTCCCTTGTGTGTGATGCTTTGCTTTTCTTTTGTTGCTTTCAGAATCCTCTCTTTATCTCTGATATTTGTCATTCTGAATAGTAGGTGTCTTGGGGTAGTTCTATTTGGATTTATTCCCTTTGGAGTGCATTGTCCTTCTTGGATATTGATATTTATGTCCTTCATAAGGGTTGGGAAGTTTTCAGTCAATAGTTCCTAAAATATTCTTTCTGCCTCTTTTCCATTCTCTTCTCCTTCTGGGACAACAATAATGTGAATGTTTGTGCATTTTGCTTTGTCATTCAATTTCCTGACACTCTTTTCCACCTTTTTTTCATTCTCTTCTCTTTCTGTTGTCCTGTCTTTTCCAGTTCAGATGTTCTGTCTTTGAAATCACTAATTCTGTCTTCAAGCAATTCAAATCTACTCTAGGTGCCTCTGCTATAATTTTAATCTCATCCATCATGTCTTTCATTCCCATAAAGTCTGTTACTTTTCTTTGTAGGCTTTCAAATTGTTCTTTATGCTCTCATAGTGTCTTCTTAATATTCTGTTATTTCTTTAGTCATGTTTTCTTAAAATTTTAAAAGTAATTTAGGAGTATTGTGTGAGTACCACTGATTAATTGTATTAAATCCTATATCTCTTCAGGATATTTGGTATATTTTTTTGGCTGGGCCATCTCTTCCTGTTCCTGAGTATGGCTTGTAATTTTTTTCTGATGTCTAGGCAGCTAAATATGTTGGTAAATTTACTCTGATGGCTAGTTTCTCTCTCTTGCCTATTTTTTCCCACAGCTCTTCTTTGCTCTTTGGTTCAACATAGTCTCAGAGTTTGAAGTTTCCCAGTTTATGTTTTCAAAATCAGGCCAGATTCACTAGTAAGGCACAGGTTTTCTTCCAGGGGTAGAATAGAGAAAGTACAAATAATTTTTGTCCATGCAATTTCTAGACCCACCAGGAGATTGCACTAGTCAGTGTACCTTTCCACAGTGGTGTTTCACTCTCAGCTTTCCTGGGGTCCTGTGATGAATCTCCAGATATCAGACTCAAAGTATACTAAGCTGGCTGAATTCACTGAAAAAAAGCACCCTGCTCTCCCATTCCTTTTCTCTTGAAGCTACTGTCCTAGAGGAAGATGTCTGTCCCCCTCTCAATTGGCTGTAGTGAGCCAGGTGTTTTACCCAGCTTGATATCTTAGGGGTGGGGTGGGGAGCCCTTCCCTGCTGCCAAGGGGGCTTGGTCATTCATGTTTGTTGTTTTGGCATCTTTGTCTCTCTTTCCCTCACCCTCCTGGGAGGTGTGTAGTACTGTCCTTGTCAGCTGCCACCAAAACAGGTCCCTCAGACAGCTTTTGACTCTTTCTCTGCTGTTTTTGTGAGCATTAGCTCTGCCGTTTAGTCCATTGCCATATTCATCAATTATATAAATTTTACCAAGGAATTGGGAATTGAAGTAGGTGGCTGAGCTAGGATTATGACAAGTATTGCTCCAGAGGTCAAGCTTTAAATACAGTGCTACAGTGGCCATGTCAAAAAAAGAACACATCTCTGAGAATAGAGACATGTGATCCTCAACTCTGTCCACCTCAGCTTCTTTGGAAGGGAGCTTCCACAGGTGTTTTAGATTCAGCAATTCTGGGGTTCTGAAATATGTCACTGAAGTTTGAAAAACTTTTATAGAAACATTAAAAATACTAAAATATTTGGTAATAAAAATAGTAGTACAGTACAAGGAATCTAAGAAATATAGTCCATCTTCTGGGATCCAGGCCCAATTTGAATATACATTGGAACCCAGAGTAAACATAGGAAGACCATGGTTCCAGTTTCAGCTTGTTCTTGTTGGGCAGCACAATGTCTTGATGACATAAGCCAGGTGAGTTTGATTAGGCGTCCTGACTTCACAAAGTGCAGCTAAGAGAGAGATTTCCTTCTTTTTCATATCTATGTTCCGCCCAAGAAAAATTTTCCATCTAATAATTCCCGTTAACAAAGACCCTTCTATTTGTCAGGCACTAAACATTTCATGAATATTATCTCATTAATACTTCCCTTGAGAAGGTGGCATTATCATCCCATTTAATTGGTGAACCTAACAAGACCCAAATTGGTAATTTATCTCAATTCTAAGAGTGAGATAGTAAGAGAGCAGGAATAAGTGGGATGTCATGGGATAGTTCAGGGGGAAAAACGCCTTAGAAATATTTTTATATGGCTTTAAATCATATCTTGGAATAAGCTGGAACTAACTAGTTATTTACAGTCATATTATATATTCCAAACCCCAGATTCAAATACCATGTGTTAACTGCATGATAATATAAGTATTATTTAATACAACAAATGAATGATTGGTTTCCATTTCTGACCAAAAAGGAGTAAAGGGATTGGATTTAACCTAATGCTAGAAATAACTCATGCACTCAAAATAAAGTAAAACAGTTTTCAGATAGTGGACAGGAGACTGCATATTACAGTGGACCTTAAAAAATTAGAAACATATGAACTGAGCACTATAGTCACCCCAGTTACAGCCTAGAGATAGTTTTCAGGCTGCACAGCAGGATGGGTAAACACAGAAATGGCCCAGTGGTCTCCACAGGATGAATCTGTTCATCTCAGGAAGTCAAGCCAGCCAGAGTTCTCAGGGCAGAGAGCCAAAGAGAAAAGGGAAAGTACACAGAGAATGAGGTCTAAGGAAGTGAAGCACAAGCCCTAGGGTCTTCAGCTGAGTACTGAACAGCATGAATTGATGAGAAAACTTACTGAAATGGAGGAAAGAACCACTCAAAAGGAGCAGAAGGAACAATCACAGATTCAGACATATGAAAGCTGAAACAATCTCTAGCAGACCTGCATCCCAAGAGATATTTAAGGAGATCCTCCTGGTAGAAAGAAATGAATATATCAAATGGAAATATGGATCTACAACAGAATGAAGAACATCATAAAGGATAACTGTTGGTAAATATAAAAGATTTTTTTCATGATTAGTACCCTTTTTAAAAATAAAATTGGGTAATAACAAGATGAAGGAATGAGATGTTAGAGTTCCGTTGCCCATACAGAAATTTGGAAAACAAGCAAAAATCGGCAGAACCCCATCTTTCTCAGAGCCCTGGAAAACGGGTAAAGAATGGAAGGAACATGGCAAGTGCTAAATCAAGAAAGCAGGTTACTTTAAAATGAGAGGAAAACCTCCTTACTCCTTTCCTGGTGCTTTCTCCATCCCTTCCCACTTGCTTAGTGTGGAACTAGACTGTACTCCCAGTGCAGTTCCTTGGTCCTGGTAACAGAGCTGACAGAGTAACAATCTTCTACATACTAGGATGCAGGTATATCAGGGCTAATCAGTCTCTCTTGTGGCAGCCTGAAATATTAAATCAGGACACTTGTCTCTGACTTGATGTCCCAGAAGCTTGTTCTGGATTTAGAAGTAACTCACAGGTAAACCAATTGCTATAATAATCAAACCTTAGATAGCCGGAGAAAAGAATTACTGGGTTGAAAATATGTAATATATCAACAGAACAGGAAGTAATACACTTTCTTGGGTGAGAAGGGGCAAGTGGATCCATATAAACAGGGGAATTCAAAAGGCCATGTGTGCATGCCAAGTACAAATCACATGGTATAAAAAGACCAAAGATGATCCTAGACTTTCACCTCAGGTTGTTCTTTAGGATAATTGTTAGGCTGGCTAAATTCTGAAGGAGAGCAGTCATACACCACATCTGCAAAGACTGGAAATGTGTTTTTTTTATTTTTGTTTGTTTGTTTGTATGTTTTTGGTTGTTGTTATTATCTCCAGGCATTCAAAGAAATATCTCACATAACAGAAGCTGCATTCAAGCTTAAGGGACAGATATGTGAGTGACTAAATTCCAGAAGTAACACATTAAAATATTAAAACACCCAGTGCATAACAAAATATTACATGACACTCAAAATACCATTATTATTCAAATAAACAAAACAAAGCTTTTAAAAACTTCAAAGTGGAAGCCTAGAATTTGGACATACCAGAGAAAGACTTTAAATAAAACTTCTAAAAATATTATTAAGTGCTAAAGGATAATAGAGAAAAAGAAAACAAATGAGTCATCAAAATTATATATGAACAAGATGAGATATTTTCCTTGATTAGAGGTTTGTGGGTTTACAGAGCAATCATGCATAAAATACAGAATTCCCATATACCATCCTATTAACACTTTGCATTGGTGTGGAACATTACAATGGATGACAGCACATTTTTATAAATGTATTATTAACTATAGTCAATGGTTTAACATTGTGTAGTTAAATTCCATGTTTGTTTGTTTTTTTAATTTCCATTCAGTTATTTTATATGCATTCTAACATGTCCTCCATTAAGCACACTGAAATCTATTTTTCAGGGCTCCTATCACATTCACAGTGCTGTGCTATCATCACTATCATCAATTACCAAAAACATTTCCATCATTCCATATAGAACTCTGTACATTTTAAACCTTAATTTCTCATTCCCTATGAAAATCTGCTGGTAATGAAACTCTAGATTCTGACTCTATGAGTGTGGTTATTCTAATTATTTCAAAAACTGAGATAACATAATATTTCTCCTTTTGTATCCAGCTTGTTTCAGTGAGCATTCCTTTTTATGGCTGAATAATATTCCATTGTATTTCCTACCACATTTTATTTATCTGTTCATAGTATAATGGACACTTAGGTTGCAACCTTCTTTTGGCAACTGTAAATAATGCAGCTATGAACATAAGTGTGCAAATATCTGTTCAAGTACTGGCTATCAATTCTTTGGGGCACATACCTAGCAGTGGGGTGCCAGATCATATGTTCATTCTCTACTTTGCTTGCTGCGGAACCATCAAATTGTCTACCCCTGTGGATATATCATATTACATTGCTGCAAATTCCTATTACTCCACATCCTCTCCAACACTTGTTCTTTTCCATGTGGTTTAATGAAATAAAAGGTGGCAAATTCAGCTGTAAAGAAGGACCACTCCCACTCTGGAGGCTCACTTCTGACAGCAACCCTGGGAAGCATGTGCTGAAGATGGCAGGGCCACATGAGGAAATCAATCACTTTCAGAAGGAGAGCCACCACCCCCCTTCCATCAAGGAATACTTGGATTAAGGGGCACCAAGTGCCTCCATAGGAAATCCATGAAATTTTAAGACTTTGCCTGTCCAAACTGATTTCTCCTGAGATCCAGGTCTGTTAGTTGATACTTTAGATGCAGCCCTACCAAAGTCCTCTGTCCCTGCCTGCCTCGACAAAATACCAAAATATAGTAAAATGCAGGGGAGGGAGGGAGATCTTTTTTTTTTTTAAGTTTTTATTCTTTCATTTTAAAGTACAATAAAATTTGAAAAATATTATTAAAACTTTACTTTTAGAAATAACTCTTTTAAGAAAAATATATAGTTGTATAGTCATAATCTTGTTATAATTTTTATTTGTAATGCTATTATACAATAAGAAAATATTTTAATCAAACAGACAAGCACACATTAAAGACAGCTCTTATACATATTTAGAATTAAACAGAAGAACAAACCTTAAAGAAAAAAGAAGTTCTAAGAAATTGTTACTCTCAAATTTTCATCTGCCAAAGGATGCACCATAAAAAGGTATGGTCATGATCTACACACTGCCAAATTGTGAACACATAAATTATTAGGATTGATCAATTGTAACTGATATTGAAGGCTTAACCACTGTAAGAAAAATTAAGTCCCTGAGAAAACCAGAATACTACAGTCCTCTGAGCAAGAGTTTTCCATTAGACAAACAATTCTCATATCTTAAAGAAAATGATCTAAAGAATCAATAAAGTAATTCTCTTCTATTTGTATAGGATAAATTGCATATTTTTGAAATTCCAAAGAGATGCATGGTAGCAATGCTGTCTCCCATCAAAATTTCTAAATTTAATGGTCTCCTATCTCTCTGATACTTGGTATTTAGGAATGTTTGTGAAGAAGAATTAAGCCTTAAATTTGACAGTTTCTGAATCATGTGAAATTCTTTTTGTCATAATCTCCTGAATAGCCACCTAAAATTACCAGAGTAAAAATATAAAGAAGTACACAAACAAAATCATGAACCAAAACCCTACTTTTCAACCTTTCCATTCATTTATTATAGATTTACTGAATTTTACCAGGGGCCAATGTTGTAAATATACTAGATGGTCCTAATTTAGCATTGTTTTAGGGAATTTTAGCTGTTTGAATGGGGAAAAAAAGAATGATTTTGAACAGCTCTGGGTGTCAAGATGTAATAGGGAGGGAATTGTGGGAACAGGCATGGGATTAACAGATAAGGCTTAGAGTTCTCACAAAAACAACAGAGAAAGAGCCTAAAGCTGCCAGAGGGAACTGCTTTGGGGGTCGGCAGACCAGTACACTGCTTCACAACTACCAAGAGGGACAGCGAGACAAAGAAACCAAAACAACAAACTGTGAGTTATTAAACATCCCAGTTGCAGTGAAGGGCTCCCCTCCCACACCCAAGATATTCAGCTATGGAAAAAACCCATGGAACATTGAAGCTGACTGAGAGGGTAGCAGACATCTTTGTCCTTGCCAGCTGTTAAAAACAAAAAAGAGGAGTGGGGGTGGGGGTTCCTTCAGAGAATTGTACCAGCAGAGACCACTTTGATTCTCTGCTCTCCCCAGATTTGAAAACAAAGGAACACAGAGAAATACACCTCTGTGGAAACGTGTGCCAACAAGCACCATCTGCTGGCCAGTCTGGAAATTACATGGACAGAGACTACTTCTAGAGCTCTCTACCCAACCTCTGGGAGAAAGTCTACACCACATTTGGGAGTCCCTGGCACAGTTTTTGGTAACTTAAGCTGGGCAATTTTAAAGACTTATGATTAATTGAACCAAATATCAAAGATCCGTCAAAAAATAATAACAATAGGCAAGAGAGAGAAAGTATCCATTTGAGTAAATACACCAACATATCAGATGCCTAGACATCAGCAAAAAATTATAGTCCATATTAGGAAAAAGTAAGAGATAGCACAGCCATAGTAACAAACCAAATATCCTGAAGAGATTCAGGATTTAAAATAATTAATCAATGATAATCACACAACTCTCTTAAATCAATTTAAATAATTTTTTTTAAATGTGACTAAAGAGATAAAGGATATTAAGATGACACTGGATGAGCATAAATAACAATTTGAAAGTCTGCACACAAAAGTAACAGACTATAGGGGAATGAAAGACACAATGGATGAGATTTAAAATGCATTAGAGGCATGTAAGAGCAGATTTGAAGTGCTTGAAGACAGAATTAGTGATTTTGAAGAGAGGACATCTGAACTGGAAAAGACAGAAGAACAGGAAAAGAATGGAAAAAAGGGAACAGGGTCTCAGGGAAATGAAAGGCAACATAAAATGTAAAAATATATGCATTATTGGTTTCCCAGAAGAAGAAGAAAATGGAAAAGGGACAGAAAGAATATTTAAGGAAATAATGACTGAAAATGCCCTACCCTTATGAAATACATAAATAGCAACATCCAAGAAGGACAACAACCCAAACAGAATTAACATGAATAGACTATCCTGAGACACCTACTATTCAGTATGACAAATATCAGAGGTAAAGAGAAGATTCTGAGAGCAACAAGGGAAAAGCAAAGTATCACATATGAGAGAAACTCAATAAGATTAAGTGCTGATCTCTCATCAGAAAGCATGGAGGAGAGATGATAGTGGTATGATATATTTAAGGTATTGAAAGAGAAAAACTGCAAGCCAAAATTCTGTATCCAGCAAAGCTGTTCTTCAGAAATGAAGAGGAGTTCAAAGTCTTCACAGAAAAACAAAAACTGATAGAATATGTTATCAAAAGACCAGTATTACATGAGATATTAAAGGAAATGCTGCATTCTAAAAGGAAAAAACAAGGCTGAGAGACTTGGAGAAGAGTGTAGAAATGAAGAATAGAAGAAAGGGCAAAAAGATAGACTGTAGTATGACATGACAACTGAAAGCCAAAGGTCAAAATGGATGAAGTAAGTAATGCATTTACAGTTATAATATTGAATATGAATGGCTTGAACTCCTCAATCAAAAGACACATACATACTGATATAATGGATTAAAAAATACAACCCATCTATATGTTGTCTACCAGAAACTCACCTCAGAGGTAAGAACACAACCAGGTTAAAGGTGAAAGGTTGGAAAACGATATTCCATGCAAACAGTAACCAAAAAAGAGCTGCAGTAGTGATATTAATATCAGACAAAATGGTTTTAAATGCAAAACTGTAGTAAGGGATGAAGAAGTTCATTATATATTAATAAAAGGTGCAATTTAACAGGAAGAAATAACTATTCTAAATATTTATGAACCTAACCTCAGTGCCCCCAAGATATATGAGGCACACACTGGCAAAGCTGAAGAGAAGAACACATGTCTCAATGATAATAGTTGGAGACTTGAATACACCACTCTTAGTATTGGATAGAACATCTGGACAGAAGATAAAGAAAGAAAGAGAGAACTTGAATAATATGATAAATGAATTACACCTAACAGATGTCTATACAGCATTGCATCCCAAGTGTTCATGGATCCTTCTCCAAGATAGACCATATGTTGGATCACAAAACAAGTCTCAATAAATTTTAAAAGATTGAAATTATACAAAACCATTTCTCTGATCATAAAGCTGGAAATCAAGAATGGAAAGAAAAAGGGAAAAGTCATAAAAATATGTAGAATAAAAACCAGTGAGTCAAAGAAGAAATTGCAAGAGAATTCAGCAAATATCTTGAAACAAATGAAAATGAGAACAAAACATATCAAAACCTATGGGACACTGCAAAGGCAGTGCTGAGAAGGAAATTTACAGCCCTCAATGCTTACATTAAAAAAGAGGAAAGAGTGAAAATTGATGATATAACTGCACACCTAGAAGAACTAGAAAAAAAACAACAGCAGCAAACTAAGCAGAAATCAATTCCATTTGAGGACAAAAAAACAATAGAGAGAATCAACAAAACCAAAAGTTGGTTCTTTCAGATCAACAAAACCAGCAAACCGTTAGCTAGACTGACAAAGATAGAAAGAGAGAAGACACAAATAAATAAAATCAGTAATGGGGGGGGGGTCAATACCACTAACCTCATAGAAATAAGAGAGATCAAAAGAGGATACTATGAACTGTATGGAAAAAAAACTAGAAAATGTAGATGAGATTAACAAATTCCTGGAAACACATGGACCACCTATACTGACTTCAGAAGAAATAGAAGACCTCAACAAACCAATCACAAGTGAAAAAACTGAAACAGTCATCAAAAACCTCCAAAGATAAAAAGACTGGGACTAGATGGCTTCCCAGGTGAATTCTATCAATCATTCAAAGATGAAATAATAATGATTTTGCTCAAGATTTTCCAAAAAAAACTGAACAGGAAAGAATACTACCAAACTCATTCTATGAAGCCAATATCACCGAAATACCAAAACCAGATGAAGATACTATGGAAAAAGAAAATTATAGACCAATATCTCTAATGAATATACATGCAAAAATCTTCAACAAAATGTATGCAAACAGAATCAAAAAGCATATTAAAATAATTATAAGCCAAGAACAAGTGTGTTTTATCCCAAGTATGCAAGGATGATTCAACACAAGACAAGCCATTAGTGTAGTAAGCCACAATGATAAATTCAAGAAGAAAAATTATATGATCCTCTCGATTGATGCAGAAAAGGCATTTGACAAAATACAGCACCTTTGATACCAAAACTCAAACAGAAAGGAATAGAAGGAAGTGTTCTCAGTATGGTGAAGTGCATATATGAA
Source organism: Tolypeutes matacus (assembly GCA_026826555.1). Taxonomy (NCBI): domain Eukaryota; kingdom Metazoa; phylum Chordata; class Mammalia; order Cingulata; family Chlamyphoridae; genus Tolypeutes; species Tolypeutes matacus. The sequence goes on from JAKSZT010054314.1 coordinate 420,536, forward strand.
AAATCTACAGCTAGCATTGTACTCAAAGGTGAAAGACTGAAAAGTTTCCTGCTGAGATCAGGAATAAGACAAGGATGCACACTGTCACCATTATTATTCAATATTGTGCTAAAAGTTCTAGCCTGAGCAAGTAGGCAAGACAAAGAAATAAAAGGCACCCAAATAGGAAAGGAAGAAGTAAAACTTTCACTATTCGTTGATGACATAATCCTATATTTAGAAAATTCTGAAAAATCCACAACAAAGCTACTAGAATTAACAGACAAGTTTAGCAAAGTGGCGGGTTACAAGGTTAATATGCAAAAATCAGTAGCGTTTCTATACACTACAGATGTGCGATCAGAGGAGGAAATCAGAAAAAAATTTCCATTTATATTAGTGACTTAAACAATCAAATATTTAGGAATAAAGTTAACCAAGGACATAAAAGACTATATTCATAAAACTACAGAACATTGCTAGAAGAAACCAAAGAAGACTTAAATAAAAGGAAGGACATTCTGTGTTCATGTATTGGAAGACTAAATATCATTAAAAAGTCAATTCTACCCAAACGGATTCATAGATTCAGTGAAATCCCAATAAAAATCCCAACAGCCATTTTGGAAGAAACCAAAAAGTGAATAATCAAATTTATATGGAAGGATAAGGGATCCCACATAGCAAAAAATATTTTAAAAAAGAAGAATGATGTTGCAGGACTCTCAGTTCCTGACTTTATAGCATATTATTTGGCTACATTGGTAAAAACAGCATGATACTGGCATAAGGAAAGGCAGATTGACCAATGGAACCAAATTGAGAATGCAGAAATTGACCCTCACATCTACAGTCAAGCAAATTTTGACAAGGTTATTAAGCATCCCCAGCAGGGTCAGAGCAGTCTATTCAACAAATGGTGCTGGGAGAACTGGATAGCCATGTCCAAAAGAAAGAAAGAGGGCCCATATCTCACACCTTATACAAAAATTAACTCAAAATGGGTCAAGGACTTAAATAGAAAAACAACAACCTAAAACTCCTACAAGAAAATGTAGGAAAACATCTTCAAGATCTTGTGGTAGGTGGTAGTTCCTTAAACCTTACTCCCAAAGCAGGAGCAACAAAAGAAAAAATAGATAAATGGGACCTCCCCAGAAATCAACACTTTTGCACATCAAAGGTCTTTGTGAAAAGGGTGAAAAGGCAGCTGACTCAATGGGGGAAAATATTTTGCAATCACATATCTGATAAAGTTTAAATATCCATGATATATGAGATCATATAACTCAACAATAAAACGACAAAGTATGTGATTAAAAAATGGTCAAAATGCAACTGTCCAAAAAAGAAATACAAATGGCAAAGAAACACATGAAAAAATGTTCAATATCACTAGCGATTAGTGCAATAAAAATCAAAACTACAATGAGATATCATTTCACACCTATTAGGCTATCTGTTATGAAAAAGTCAGAAAACTGTAAATGTTGGAGAGAATGTGAAGGGATAGGAATGCTTATTCACTATTGATGGGAACTGTGGAGGACTGTTTGGCAGCTTCTAAGGAAGCTGAATATAGACTTGCCATGAGACCCGGCAATATCACTGCTACATACACACCCAGAAGAACTGAGAGCAGTGACACAAATAGATATCTGCACACCAATGTTCATAGTAGCACTATTCATGAAAGGCAAAAGTTGGAAAGAACCCAGGAGTCGATCAACTCATGAATGGAAAAACAAAGTTGGACTATATACATGATGGAATATTATGCAGCAGTAAGAAGAAATGAAGTTGTGAAACATATGACAACATGGATGAACCTGGAGGACATTGTGTTGAGTGAAGCAAGCCTGTCACAAAAGGAAAAATACTGCATGATTGCCCTATTATGAACTAAATGTATTATGTGAAATATAAATATATCATGTGAAATATGAATATGGGTAGAATTGCATACATAAGACCAATTTTCCTTGAAGCTGAACAAATGTAAATTAATACTACACAATGTTAATATCAGACAAAAAAAAATTATACTAACTGAAGGAGACAAGATTCAGAGTACTAAATATTGTATGATTCCATTGATATAAAATGTAAATATAAATCAATTCATAAAGATGAAAGGAGATTAGTCATTATATAGCCCTGAGGAAGGAATGCTAAGGGGATTGGAATCTTTCTTTTGGGAGTAATGAAATTGTTCTAAAATTTTTAAGCTGATGAATGTACAACATTGTGATTATACTAAAAACCATTGGTCATGCATTTTGGATAGAAAGCCAGAAACAGCAGCTATGTACAGTGGAGAAAGTATAGAGAGATTGAGAGGTGAGGAATTTTCTTCTTTGTCTGGTTTTTGTTTATTATTATTACTGAAATAATGAAAATGCTCTAATAATGATTGAAGTGATGAATGCACAGCTATGGGATTATAGCAAATACCATTGATGGTACACCTTGGATGAATTGTATCCTTTATTAATATGTATCAATAAAATTGATTTTTACAAAAAGATGTAATGGGTAGGAGAGCAGTTGTAGCTCAGTGGTTGAGCACCTGCTTCCTATGTACAAGTTCTTAGGTTCAATACCTGGTACCTCCTTATGAGTTGGTCTCAGTCAAATAGAGTCACTAAATCGTTGGAATGGTTTCAGTTTATGGGCAAGGAATGTTTCTGGGCAATGTCCAATTTTATTATTTATTTCAGGGTCAAAATTTTTTTTTTATCTTATCATGGTCTTCCCTTAGATGATATAGCACACTTATTCTGTTGCATGTTTTCTAACTGAAGGTGGGTTACTACAACTATCTGAACTGTCTCAGGGCCTTTCAGTTATTAGAGTTCACCCAAAACTATAGGATCCAAACATCTTTTGATTGATTGGATACTGAGGCCAGAGATGGGGATGGTATAGTAGACAAGGAACCAGGACCTTAACCCAGGACTCCAAATTGTAACCATGAACTGGAGGGATACAGTTCCACTGAATTTTATGGCAGTATGGAAGTCTAGAGAAGATTGAGTTGTAACCTTTCAGTTTTCAGGTGAAGAGCCTGAGGATTTATTTCTCTGTATTCTCTATACTGTACAATTTAGTTTGGTTTTCATAGGAGTCACAGCATCTAAACCCATAGATGTGGGCTCTTCTAGGCAGAGAGTGAGCGAGATCTCTAACATTTGTAGGCAGGACCATACATCCCAACGGCAGATGGAAATTCTTAGTCAGGAGCATAAGCACACCCAGGTATGTAGGCACAGGTAAAATCTATTGCTATGTGTCCCACCATTATGCCCTAATGTGCAAGGGAAGGGTGTGGTCATGGCACTGCTTAATTCTATACATTTGCTGTAGGCCAAAGGCAGGTGCAGGCAGGCCAAAGGGCATAAGCTTGTAAACTTTCCCTGCCATCACTTAATTCTTCTTTCATTAATGCACAGTACAATTGTTAAATAAGTGTTCAAAGACCAAAATTTGAGAGCCCTGTTTTATACAACCTTAATGGTCTCCCCCTCCCCACTCCCAACTGGCAGTGTGTCCTGGTTTGCCAGGCATTTGTTTTCTTTAGAGACGGAACCCTCCACAGGATTCCACAAAGTCAGTTGTGGCTAAAAGGACACTGGCTCTCAGAAGCAGAGCTGTAGTGACCTCTGGAGCTATGGGGATCCTGCTGTGGCCACAAAAAGTGGTGTTGGAGCAGCTTTGTGAAGCTCTGCTGATGTTTTCAGAGACCTTGAGACAACTTCCAGTTCTCCTTGGGTTTCTTGGGTAGTTCTTAATATGTGCAGTTATGGTTATCCTTATAGTAAAGTGCCATCACCCTATATGAAGGCAAAAAAGGGCTATCCAAATGTATTTCTGCTGCTGAAAAACATCATAAAGTCTGTGAGAAGACTCCCTGATGACACCATCCAACAGAATCCTTGAGTCTTCTGTGGTAGAGGCTGGTCCTATGACTTTAGATACTCTATTTGTCAGCAATCAAGAAAAATATAAACAGTTCTTCACTTGGGAATATAGAAGTCCTGCTGGAAAATGAACAGTAAAATAGGAGGCCTAAACTTTCATCTCATGAAAAGATGATGGCTCACCTTCAAGAGCAGACTCAGTCACTCCACAAGGCAGCACAATCCCTCCAATCCCTTTTGACTGATACAAAATGGACCTTAGACGCATCTCAGTTGAATGGAGAACAACTTCAGAAGAAAATAATATACGGTGTGACTGAAGACATTTATCTTCAGAAAAATCTACAAATTATTGACCAAGAAATGGTAGGATGGAATCAAATGGAGCAGGACATGATGGAACAGATAAAAGTGTTTAACACTCCAACGTAAAAATGAAAGAGGTTGTGCAGGATAAAGAGAGATAGATAAAATCTCTCACTGAAACTGTGCTGAAGATGATAATTTTGTCTGATCATTTAAGAGAAAGATGCATGGGTTTCACAATGTGAAATTAGACAAACAGAGGGAATAGTAAACGGAGAACACCTACCCTATCCATCGGCAGTTGATTTGAATAAACTTATATAATATTGTGAACTTAAATGATTCTTCTAAAGTCTAGAAGGAGAAAAAGTAGAAACATTCAGGAAAGTATGGAAGAAAATTGAATGACTGAAGAGATTACAGGGCACATAAAAAGCCTGCAGAATCAGCAAGCATGTTTGCAGTCTGAAAATTCACACCTGTAAAATAAGATTGTAAACCTTCAGATGAAACTTTAAATACTTTCTGAGGTTCATCAAAAACATGTGCTGCAACTTGAGAGAAATTCAATGGAGGAGGGCTCTTGTTGCTCAGAAATAGAGAAGAAACTTCATGGAGTATACAGAAACATGAACTTCACATATCAGAAGCGAAACCTCTATAAGATGGCTGAAGACATGGAAAAACAAGTGTTGAGCACAAATTCCTTCTTTCACAACCAGATTATATACTATGAGAAGAAAACTCAAGAAAGGAGACTGAAAGCTCTGTCCACTGAGAGAAAGCTCAATGAACTAAGAAAGAAAAATGATTACATCAGGGAAATATTGGCAAAAGTAAAGTCAAAAGCCCAGGTTTTCCCAAGTAGCCCACTTGCAGCTGATATTCCAACTGCAAACTCCAGGAATGTGAAGGTTTGATTCCGTTTTCATAGCTGCTGATTTTTGTCCATCCTCAAATACAACAAGGTTTCTGCCCGGGTTTTTGCTCTTTAAAAGTAATTTTGATGGATCTCACTATAATTTTAAGCTGTCATTTAATTGATGTTCTTATTGAACTTTGTTTAATATTACTATAATTTCTAGGGTAGTATTTTACAAATACCTATTTCGTTAGTATAGGTGATTGAATAATTTCATTTTCTTCAATATTATAAAATAAGATCATTAAATGTTGTGTTTGAATTGAAAAAATGTCAAGTGGTTGGTTTGTTTATGATACATATAAATGCATTTCTTAGAGAAAAAAAAAACAGAGCAAAAAAATAAAATAGTTCCTATTCCCACTCCTCAAAACTATAAATTATGGTCTAAATATTACTTGTGAATATATGCAACAGGTCTGCTTCAAATATATTATACTTTATAAATGAACTTGTAATACATACATATTGTCTGTCTTGGAGATAATGTCAATATATGAATTTGAGCCCTATCCAGAGCTATCAAGAGAATGTAAATTCAAAGCCATAAGAGAAGCTCCCGGCACCCTTGCTGCACCAAATCCTCCCCGATACTTTGTGGTCCTAGCCTATGCTTCCATTATAGGTCACCGAAGAGAGGGTGAAAGTCTATTTTAAAGGGAGTACATGAGGCAACAGAACTCCTAGAAACTAGAAACAGGAGAATTCTTAAGTCCACAAGCAAGCACAAGACCAGGAAAAGGAGCAGTCTCCAAGTGCTCCACTCAGGCTCACAAAAGAGGACCCCACACTTTGCATTTACCTCAGGCTGATCTTCATGATAAGCAATGAAGGTGACCACCAGCCAAGGCAATTTGCAAACACGAGAAAGGTGTTTTTACTTTGATTTATTTTGGCTACCTCCTGGCCACTCCTGAAATTTTGTCCTATCACTAAATGGATACAAAATTGAGGAACAGACATGTCAAGGACTTAATCCCAGAAAGAACACTGAAATATATAGTGTGCAAAGAATTCAAGACTAAAAAAAAAAAAGGAAATGATGACCAATCCAAAGGAAAAACATTAAAACCCAGAAACTATCAATAAAGAGGGCCAGACTTTGGACATACTAGACAACACATTTTAAAAGTATTCTCATTAAGCTCAAGAAAATTAAGGAAAATATGAAGGAAGAACTAAAACTATGAGGAAAACAAAGACTGATCAATATGGAAATCTCTTTGAGATTCTCGATAAGAATCAAACAAAAATACTCATGTTGAAAACCATAACTGAAATGAAAAATATAGAAGGTTTCAACAGCTGAATGGAGCTGGCAGAAAAAATATTCAGTGAACTTGAAGACAAATAATTGAAATGCATCAGACAGAGGAAAAGAAAGTAAAAAGAACCATGCCCAGACACAGTGATCAAACTGTTCAATGCCATGAACAAGGAGAGAGTTGTGAAAGCAGAAAGTGAAAAGCACTAAGTTATGTAGAAGGGAATACCAAAAAGATTAAACTCCATATTCTCACATGATACAATGGAGGTAAGAATGCAGTGGTACAAAATATTCAAAGGGCTGGAAAAAAAAACATTTGTCAACCAAAAATTTTATATCCATCATTTACAGGGCACTTCTTGGAAATCATATAATAAACAGTTTCCAGCCTTGCACTGTATTGTTCTTACTGTCAGCAGGTTTCATCTGTATAGGATGATGCAGCCCTGGGAGAACTTTCATATTGTGGAGAGCATTCTGTGCTTCTAATGCAGCTTTACAGGTGTAAAATATAACAAAACAGCATCCTTTGCTCTGCAGAGGGTTTTGGCTGCTATCCCTTAGGACACTGATTTCATAAACAAGCACCATAGAGGTCAAAAATTTCCCTGAAGTCATTCTCAGACCAGGTCTTAGAACCTAGCCCACAAACATCTTGATATGATCAAGAGCCACTTGGTCTGGGTGGTATAGGGTGCTCTTCATTTTCTTTGGTTTGGTGGTGTTTTGGTGTATGATGCTTTTGGGGGTGGCCCCAAAGACTTACAATAATGGTAAGAGTTGATGGTTCACTGCTCAATGAAACATGAGGCAGCCTGGTACAGGACTGGAATTCAAAGAGCAAGGATCCACCATCATTTCTGGCAGGAAATCCAACTTTAATTGTAATCATAACCTTACTCACACAACCTTCAGAAACCAATGACATTAACTTGCTGCACTTGTCTGATTCACAAATACACATATCTTCAGTTTCCTGTAGATTTACACCTCCCTCTGGACTATATCTTCACTCAGCAGCTGCACCCATGCCAACAGTGGTCTCAGCTGTTCCCTGTCCTTCTGCAGCCACCAAAACCCCAGTTTCCTTACTGGGACTCAGTCCCAGAATACCTTCTGCAACCTGCCCCCACTGCTGCTGTAGCCAGAGCAGAACATGCCAAAAAATATGTATTAATATTTTATTCTCTAAATTTAAACAATAGAAGGTTGGAAAATCTTATATAATTTGATACCACTTCCTGCAGAACCAACAGCATATCAAATAAACCTAATGAGTTTTAGCACTTTTTTTTACAAGGTGCAAGAACAATCCTTTGTGATTTTCCAGGGACTCTCTGGAAAATCCCAATGAAACCATGAGTTCAATAAAACATCATTTAGGGTTCAATTGTGGTTAGGAAATAACATGTAAAAAGTTATCAGTCTTTAACATTATGTTAAATAAGTTCATATTCCACTGTGAAGCAATATTTAGATTGCTACTTAACCAAAGTAATAATAAAGGATTTTCTTAGTTTTCTTTTGTTTTTCATTTATTTCTTTGTTTTTTGTTGTTTTTATTACTTTTTAAATTTTTGTTATTTTTTCAATAAAATATTTTGAAAGTAGAGAAAAGAGGTAGCATATTAAAATATATACAATTATTTCAAAAGTGAGAAAACAAGTTTTATAGAACAAGGATATAAAGTTAATATAGGGGGCCAAGATGGCGTTAGTGTAGGAGGGCACACACTGCAAGC
>JAKSZT010054317.1:10673-29722 GCA_026826555.1 Tolypeutes matacus
CCGCGGCGCCCGAGGGCTCCCGCAGGTGAGGGCTCCCGCAGGTGTGCGATGCACAACAGCTACAAGCACAGCACATTTTCAAGTTCAATCTGCATGACTGACATTTTCTCCACCACTTTCTTAAGTCTAGAACATCAACAAAACAAGAAACCAAGTCCTGGTTTGCAGCTTTTGCCAGTTTCCACGTAGTAAGAACGCTGCCAGCGCGCGGTCCCTGCCTGCGGGGCCGGGACGCAGTTAGCGCCACTGACCCTCCACAGACGCGGGGCGCGCACACCCGGAGGGGGCGGCCTGAGGATTCTCGCTTGGAAAACCACCTGGCTGTGCGATGACCCTTTACTGAATATTTTCTCTGGGGTTCTTATCTAGTTGGGTGCTGCCCTGCTGATGTCATTGATGACGTCACGAGGTGGTGGCCGTCCTCGGGGCCGCCGACTGGGCAGTGCCGGGAGTCCCTGGCCCAGGTTCGGCGCCGCGCCTCTGCAGCATGATGACATCTCTGGAGCCGTGTCCACAGCGCTCAGTTGTGCTTCCTCCTGCCTCCGGGTGCGGATCAGGGGTCGCAGAGGGACCGCTCCTCCAAGCTCGAGGTCTTTCCATTTCTTTTCTTTTTTTTTATTTTACCGGGAGGTCCCGGGGATGGAACCCAGGTCCCTCCATATGGGAGACGGACGCCCAGCCATCTGAGCCACATCGCCCCCCTCCATTTCTTTTACATGCAGTTTCATTGTAAGTTTACACAATTTAACTTTTAACAAATTCCCGAAAACTTTTTTTTTTTTTTTAAAGATTTTATTTATTTATTCATTTATCCCCCCCCTTGCTGCTTGTGCTCGCTGGGTCAGCCAACCACGCCGTGCGGGCGGGCCTGCCCTCACCAGGAGGCCCCGGGAACCGAACCCGGGGCCTCCCATATGGTAAACGGGAGCCCCACTGATCGAGCCGCTTACCAATTCCCGAAAACTTAACATGGGCTCTCACGAGGTGGCATGCGCCAGCTCTCACCTCACTGTCCCCCGCCTGTTTCCTCCTCGGCAAAGAGGGGACAGTAAAAGAGCCCAGGGTTCGGATGAGCTGACTGAGTGCCTGTCCCCCGCTGGCGCTGAGTCTCTGTCGAGGGTCCACTGCGTGCCCGGGGGTGAGCAACCAGGCCCCGCCGCCCGGGACGCCGGGCAGCTCCAGAACGCAGGGGCGTCGCGGTGACACGCGTGGGCACGAGGGTACCTGAGCCTCAGCTAGGGCAGACGTGGGAAACTGAGCAGCTGGCACAAGCCACGTGGTCTGCAGACAAACCAGGTGTCTTAGAAATAATTTGAGCAAATGTTTAAATCAGATTTCATATAAAAGATGCAGATCCCTGATTTCTCTAAGGAATTTGGGAAGGGAGTTCCAGTGGGGACTGCGCTCCCTCTCCAGCCCACTTCACCAGTTTCCAGGAAATATATGTGTACGTGTGCGCGCGCACGAGTGCATTTTCCAACACCCTTGCTGATACTGGGTACGATGAAAGGTTTTTATATTTGCTACCCATAGACTGAAAAATAAAGTGCCCAAGAGTTGTTTCAATTAAGTTCAGTACATTTTTTTTTTTTTAAGATTTACTTTATTTCTCCCCACCCCCTTGTTGTTTGCACTTGTTGTGTCTGTTTGTTTTGTTTCTTTAGGAGGCACAGGGAACGGAACCTGGGACCTCCAATGGGGTAGGGAGGCGACTAATCGCTTGAGCCACCTCTGCTCCCTGCTTTGTGTTTCTCAGTATGTTTTTCTTCTTGTGTCTTTTGTTGCTTCATCTTACCATGTCAGCTGGCTGCGCCTTCCCGTTGTACCAGCTCCTCCTCTTTAGGAGGCACCAGGAGCCTCTGCTCCCTGCTTTGTTGTCTTTCTCATTAGGTCTTTTTTCTTGTGTCTCTTGTTGCATCACCTTGCTGTGTCAGCTTGCTGCACCTGCCTGTCATGGCAGCTCACTGTCTTCTTAAGAGGCACCAGGAACCAAACCACAGACCTCCCATGTGGTAGGCGGGAGCCCAATCATTTGAGTCACATCTGTTTCCCAGTACATTTTTTTTTTTTTAACCAATAGTGCATTATGTCTTTATTGAATTTTTTTTTTTTAATTTCATTATATATGATGTTTATTTTGGCTTTTAGATACCATTTTTTTTTTTACCGGGAGGTACCGGGGATCGAACCCCGGTCCCTCCATATGGCAGACGGACGCCAAACCTCTTGAGCCACATCCGTTTCCCTCTTTATTGAATTTATACCAATATTTAATTAATAGTATAATGACATTTTTTGTGTGTGATTTCATTTATTTAACCATAAAAAAAAAATGGTAAAATTAAACGGTCTGTATGGAGATAGGTTACAGTAGATGTAACATAGGAAAGAAACTTTAGAAAACTTTTTTTTTTTTTTTTACATTTCTCAATTAAATGTAATGGATACATATATGAATTTTTTTTGAATCAAACAATATATTCCACAATATATTTGGTTCATAGTAGCACATTCATACAGTATTTGTCCTTTTGTGTCTGGCTTGCCTCACTCAACATAATGTCCTCCAGATTCATCCATGTTGCCATATGCTTTACGACTTCATTTCTTCTTACAGCTGCATAATATTCCATCGTGTGAATAGACCACAGTTTGTTTATCCATTCATCTGTGGATGGACACCTGGGTTGTTTCCAACTTTTGGCAATGGTGAATAATGTGGCTATGAACATCGCTGTGCAGATGTCTGCTCGTGTCACTGCTCTCAGTTCTTCTGGGTATATACCAGTAGTGGTATTGCAGGGTCATGTGGCAAGTCTATATTCAACTTCTTTAGGAGCTGCCAAAAGTCCTCCACAGTGGTTGTACCATCCTGCATTCCCACCAACAGTGAAGAAGTGTTCCTATCTCTCCACATCCTCTCCAACACCTGTAGTTCTCTGTCTTTTTAATAGTGGCCATTCTGATAGGTGTGAAATGATATCTCATTGTAGTTTTGATTTCATTTCCCTAATCATGAGTGATGTTGAGCATTTCTTCATGTGTTTTTTTTGCCATTTTTATTTCTTCTTCGGAGAAATGTCTATTCAAGTCTTTGGCCCATTTTTTAATTGGGTCATTTGTCTTTTTATTGTTGAGTTGTAACATCTCTTTATATATCCTGGATATTAAACCCTTATCAGATATGTGATTTCCAAATATTTTTTCCCATTGAGTCGGTTGCCTTTTCACCCTTCTGACAAAGTCCTGTGAGGTGCAAAAGTGTTTAATTTTGAGGAGGTCCCATTTATCTACTTTTTCTTTTGTTGCACATGCTTTGGGTGTGAAGTCCAAGAAACCACCACCTACTACAAGGCCTTGAAGATGTTTCCCTACATTTTCTTCTAGTAGTTTTATGGTCCTGGCTTTTATATTTAGATGTTTGATCCGTTTTGAGTTGATTCTTGTATAGGGGGTAAGATAGTGGTCCTCTTTCATTCTTTTGGTTATAGATATCCAGTTCGCCCAACACCATTTGTTGAAGAGACTGTTTTTTCCCATCAGCATGGGCTTGGTAGGTTTGTCAAAAACCAGTTGACTGTATAGGTGAGGGTTTATTTCTGGATTCTCAATTCTATTCCATTGATCGATGTGTCTATCTTTATGCCAGTACCATGCTGTTTTGACCACTGTAGCTTTGTAATATGTTTCAAGGTCAGGCAGTGAAATTCCTCCCACATTGCTCTTCTTTTTTAGAATACTTTTGGCTATTCGGGTGCACTTACCCTTCCAGATGAATTTGGTAATTGCCTTCTCTACTTCTGTAAAGTAAGCTGTTAGGATTTTGATAGGTATTGCATTGAATCTATAAATCAGTTTAATTGCCCTAGCTAGAACTTCTACTACAATATTGAATAACAGTGAGTCTAAGGTGAGTTTCTTGTAAGCAACATACGGATGGATCATGTATTTTTATCCATTCTGCTAGTCTTTATCTTTTGATTGGGAAGTTTAATTCATTCACATTCAATGATATTACTGTAAATGCACTATTTACTGCTTCCATTTTATTCTTTGGTTTTCATATGTCATATCATATTTTTGTCTGTTTCTTTTACTCTTTTGGTTTTCTTTTCTGCTGCTCTTTCTTCTGTCCTCTCTTCCAATCCTGTCTCTCCTGTCTTCTTCTTTCAGGTTCTAAGGTTTCCTTTAATATTTCCTGCAAAGGTCATTCTTTTTTGCAAACTCTCTTAGTATCTGTTTGTTTGTGAATATTTTATACTCACCTTCATATTTGAAGGACAGTTTTGCTGGATAAAGAATTCTCAGCTGGCAGTTTTTCCTTTTCAGTATCCTAATTGTATCATACCATTGTCTTCTTGCCTCCATGGTTTCTGATGAGAAATCTATGCTAAGTCTTACTGGGCATCCCTTGTATGTGATGGTTTGCTTCTCCCTTGCTGCTCTGAGAATTTTCTCTTTATCTTTGACATTTGACATTCTGAATAGTATATGTCTTGGGGTAGGTCTATTTGGATTTATTCTGATTGGGATATTGTGTGCTTCTTGGACATTTAATTTAATTTCTTTTGTGAGAGTTGGGAAATTTTCAGCTATTATTTCCTTAAATACTCCTTCTGCCCCCTTTCCCTTCTCTTCTCCTTCTGGAACTCCCATGACACATATGTTATTGTATTTCATGTTGTCATTCAACTCTCTGAGCCCCTGCTCAATTTTTCCCATTGTCTTCTCTCTCTGGTTTTTCTTTCTTCAATTTTAGCTGCTCTGTCTTTGGTATCACTTATTTTTTTTTCTACCTTTTGAGTCTGCTGTTGTATGCCTCTAATATGTTTTTTTTTTTTTTTTTTAAGATTTTATTTATTTATTCATTTATCCCCCCCTTGCTGCTTGTGCTTGCTGGGTCAGCCAACCACGCCGTGCGGGCGGGCTTGCCCTCACCAGGAGGCCCCGGGAACTGAACCCGGAGCCTCCCATATGGTAAACGGGAGCCCCACTGATTGAGCCACAGCCGCTTCCCTCTAATAGGTTTATTTCACCTATTGTATCTTTCATTCCCATGAGCTCTGTTACTTTTTTGTTCAGGATCTCAAATTCTTCTTTGCACTCACTCAATGTCTTCTTGATGTCATTTATCTTTTTAACCATATTGTCTTTCAACTCATTAATTTGATTTTGGAACTTTGTGCTCATCTCACTGATTAGTTCTCTCAAATTCTGCATCTCTTCTGGGGCTTGATGTATTCCTTTTCTTGGGCCATGTCTTCTATTTTCTTAGAATGGCTTGTAATTTTTTTGCTGACATCTAGGCATCTGATTAGGATGTAGTTCACTCAGATGCTTAATTTCTTTCTCTTTTGTAGGGATTAGTGGCAGGAGGCTGAGTTACCACAGCTCTTTTATTCTTGGCTCAACCTGGATTGTTGGGATTGTCCTACTGGTTGCTCAGAACTGGGCACTGGACCCAGTAATTGGTTGTAGAGTCGCTTCCTAGGGCCTTGGGGAGGGAGGCTATAGAGGCCAGGAAAAGCCTCTCCTACTTATTTTCAGTATTCTCACAAGCACTTCCTTGGTCGACCAGCAGATGGCACTCTTTGACCTCTCAATTCAATGCCTGGTCGGAGCGTATTTGTTGTGACACAGACCAGATCAATGTGATAGAGCTTCCTGTCTGGGGGCTAAGAGCCCTGTGATTCAAACTTTCTGAGACAGTTCTCTAGACTTCTCTCGTAGCGCCCCCCTTTTCCCAGCTAGGAAATATTTCCACTCCCTTCTGAATCCTCAACAATCAGTCCCTGTTAGTAGAGGAGGAGATTGGGAGGTTTGTATACCTTTAGCCCCTTGCAGGCTCCAAGGCAAACAATGGCGCAGCCCCACCCAGCCTGGAAGGGCTCTTGGGACACAGGAGACTAAATTTGTGGGTCAGAAGCTGAGTCAGCCTTAGGCTGTGTCCTTCTCTCTTCCCCTTCCTGGGTTGGTAGATCCCTGGAGCCCCCTTTGTCTGTAGCTGCAGGACCAGGGGCCCAAGATTTCTAAAGTGTGGGGGAGGGTGCCGGCAGCAGCAGCCGCTGGTTTCAACTCACAGTTCTGTGGTTGAGATTCCCCTCCTTTGTCCCTCTCTACTCTGGGCTGTGTCCTGCCTTTGCCTGGCATCCTAAACCCTAGAAGTTCTTTTTCTGGGCTGTTTCAGCCTGTCCTCTGGCTATTTTTCTGGAGGAGAAGAGAGTCCCATGTCTTTCTAGTCCACCATCTTCCTGGAAGCGACTCCAGTTTTCTTTTGTAAAACTGTATTTACCTTTTGAAGTGCCATTGCACCATACTGAGCACATTATTTTTTTGAATCCTCATAACAGCTTTGTGGGAGGTGATATTTTTAATGCTCATTTTACAAACGAAGAGACTGAGGCTCGTGGAGAGCAAGTGGCATATCCCAGGAGTTCACGGGTTGGAAATAGAGGAGCTGGGATTTGAACCCCTGTCTGTGTGATGCCCACATCTCCTCTGAAACCACTTGGCCTCTCTGTTTCCCAACGCAGAGAAAACGTGCTGTGGTCACAAAGAAGGCGCCGTCACACTGAGGCCAACGTCTGTCAACAGCCCTAACACATACCCCAGGAGGGGGTCTGCAGCGGGGGCTTCTAGACATGGGAACTTCTAGAGACGGAGCAGAAATCCTGTGTCTGGACCACGTTAATAACTCACCAGCAAGTAGCCTCTATCCAGGGGAGGGAGCTTCCAGATTCCTATGCACAGGTCTGGCAAGGGTCAGGGAGTTTCTTCCCAGGAACCCCCAGTTTCTGTGCTAGTGCAGAGCATCTCCCTGCAGTCTGGGCAACCCTGGAAGGAAACGAGGACGTGAAGCCGCCGAGCTTGGGAAGATGGGGAGAGGGTGTTTATGGAGCACTGAGTTCCACACCCCGGTTCACAGGTGCTCGGGAGACGGAGGCTGGGCCCTTCAGTGGCTCGGGAGAGGATTTGCGGCACCTTTCCCAGAGCTTGGCTCTACCACTGGTTTAAGTCAGAACTGAGCAGAAGTCCATGCGTCCTATGACGGCAGCCGGGGCTGGGTTTGGCTGAGCAGACGTGGAAGTCTTCTGCCTCAGCGGGTCGAGAAGCGCCTCGTGGGATACCCGGCCCTTCCTTTCTAGGGATCACGGGGTCGGTTAGCCTCCTCCTAGCTCCCTGCAGGCCACAGCTTTCTGAATTTTGCTCTGCCAGTGTGGCCGATCGTTGTCACTTTGCCCACCTTGCTTCTGGAAGTTCAGCCCACCTGTACTCTGGCACGCAGAGGTCCTCCCAGTCCCGCCAAGGTCACGGGGCCTGGTCTCTCAGAACCCCCTGGTTCTCGCTGCCCTACAGTGGGCAGCGGCCACAGAGCTCTTCCTGGGTTCTGGTGCCTCCCCCCTGTGGTGCCTCGGGGAGAGAGGCGTCCGCACGGCCCTCCTGGGGACGGTGGTTAGGGGTAGCTGAGCACTTTGCACAGAGTAGACCCAATTCAACGCTCACGTTTTCTCGAGACTTCAGACTCCCAGAATGCCAGGGAATGTCTGGGATTTTGAGCTCGTGGTCGTTGTGGATCCAGGCCAAGACTGGCTGACAGAGCAGGTGCTTACCGTCAGTCCAGTGCCATCACACGGAACCCCAAATCCCAGGGGAATGCACCTGTGCAAGTGGACGTGGGCCAAGCAGCCTTCTAGTTCACCGTCTTGTCTAACACCCTTAGAGTCCCCACGCTTGCGTGTCCTCCAGGCTCCCCCAGTGCAGGCTGGCGAGCTCTTGTCGCTTGTGGTGCATAAGTGAGCTCTCCTCCTGGGGCGGGGCTTGTACCTCTCCATCTGGTCTGCCTGGGGATTTGCCTGTGGTTGTGAGCCTGGAAGCAGCAAGGAGCCGGGAGGGTGGGTCCTGTACAGGATCTGCCTCAGGTGAAGCCAAGGAGAGGCATTTGTGTAGAAGTCTGGGCCCCTCCGTCGAGGAGGTGAGGGGCTCCCCCATCCTGTGATGGAGCCATTGCTGTTACCTCCATTTTAGAGGAGACCAAAGCTCAGAGAGGGCGAGTCGCCCAGGTGGTCTGGCTCCAGTGCCATGAACCGCTTGGCACAGACCATCCTGCCTCCCTAAGTGGCCAAGGAAGGGTGCTCTGTGCCATCTCCCAGGAAGGGTTATCAGTTCTGTTGGTTTTGCGTTTTGTATTTGGGCCGTTCCTGAAGGGCAGAGCTCTGGGGAGAGGAAAGAGGGCTCTCCACCCTGATAACACGCACACACAGATACTCATGGTAGTATACATGCATACGTACACACTGTATCAGTCAGCTGTTGCTGCATAACGAGTCACTCCAAAACTTGGAACTGTGTTTTATTTAATTAGCTGTAGGCTGGTGACTTGGGCTGGGCCACCTGAGCAGCTCCTCTAGGCTCGGCCGGGCTCACTCATGCATCTGTGGTCAGCTGCTGGATCGACTGGGAGAGGGCTGGGTTAGAAAGGTCTCAGCTGAGATGGCTCATTTCTGCTCCACGTAGTCTCTCACACGTCCAGCAGGCCAGCCTGGTCTTGTTCGTATGGCAGCTGGGGGGAGTTCCAAGAGAGTGGGCGGAAGCTGCAAAGCTGCTTGAGCCCTAGGTGCTGAACTGACACATTTTCACTTCCGAGCGCTCTACTGGCCAAAGCAAACTACAAGTGCAGTCCAGTTTCAAGGGGTGGGAAAGTGGACCTCAGCTCTTGTGGGAAGAACTGCAAAGATCCATTGCAAAGTGGGGCTTCAGGGAGGGGTGGAGAATGAGGGCGACTTTTGCAATCTTCCATACACACACGCACACACTCAAATGTGGTGCATCCGATGCAGTCTGGACTTACACACTCCTCTGTTAAAAACGTCAAAGCTCTTTTTGGAAATAGCACTTTTTCAAGTGATGCTATTTCCAGCCCTTTCATATCAGAAGCAGCCCTTTCATAACTATTATCATGTTAAAATTTGTCCCCAAGTCTGACTTGAATTGCTCCATGCTTTATTGGTAGAATAAATCCAAAAGTGCCACTGGTGAAAATTGCAAATAAATAATATATAAACATAATACTAACTATTTAGTCAAACCCCAGTTGAAACATTTATTTCCATAAATGATAAATGTTGCTGTAAACATCTTTTTTTCTGTTTAAAAAGTAGATGATAAAATAAATTAAGGGGTAAATAGAAGGGAAAGGGGTGTGTAGAGAGAAGCGAGGAGGAAGAGAGATGAGATAAGGGTTGGTTCTAATGATAATTAGGAGCAATCTCCAGGTATCATCTTTCAGAAAAAGAAAAGAGGCCAATGTAACCCGAGATGCATGTCACCGCAAAGATACCCGAGCGTGTCGCCTGACAAGCAGGGTCACGCTTCAGCGAGCCAGGCTTCAGGGAACCGCGTGGCGTCCCTCTTGTATCACAGAAAGAACCGGGGAAGGTCCAGTGGATTCCCCTGGAGGAGAGAGAGAAACCCTTTCTGGGCCGAGGCTTCTCTCCCGTCTCACTTTGGCCCTGTTGATAAAGGGAGGAGCTGGGTTAAATCCCCCCCTGAGCCAGTGGTACCTCCTGAAGACGTCCTGTCTGCAATGGCCCAGGTCCCCAGAAAGCCGACGCAGCCCGAGTGTGTCCACACCGGGGCACACACTTCACCACATGAATCCTGGTTTACTAAAAAAATCTAAAGGAATTAGCCATGAAATCCCTGCCCTTGTTTTTCAGTGGTAAGGAATGGATGTGGAACAAATAGTTATCGTTGCTGTTAACTGTCGGAGTAGGTTGTCACCAGGTGGCGCTCTTGTACCATTAGAGAAGAGAGGCGCTGCGTTAATCATTCCGCTCCCGGGAATAAAACGCACCAGAATCGAGGTGGTGGTCCCTGGGAATGGGAAGGTGGAGAGGGGAGGCATTCGCTCCAGCCACGCTGGCGCTGGCGCTGGTGGGCAATTGTCCCGGGCCCTGTGCAGTGAGAATTCTCCTTTGTAATCAGAAGGCATCTCAGAGGGCAGAAAGGGGAGCGGTTACGCCTGCCAGTTGTAAGGGCTTTTTTTGTGTGCACAAAAGACTCGCATCCTTCTTTAATGGCAGCTGGTCGCTGCTGTGAATAGAAGCAGCTGATGCAGAAAGAAAGAAGGAGTGAGGGGCTCCTCCTGACAGGGGGCTCGGGGAGGGGCCCTATGAGGAGGGGAGTCAGGCAGGAGGAGGGGAAGCGAGGTCGGGGCTGCGGGGAACTCCAGTGCAAAGGCCCTGAGGCACCCAGGGAGCCTCTACGGCTGGATGGCTGGAACTGAGGTCTCCCACTTGGATGACCACGATGAAAAAGAGGGAAATTGACAGAGGATGTGGAGAAACTGGAACTCTAGTGCACTGCTGGCGGGGATGTGAAACGGTGCAGCAGATGTGGAAAACGTCTTGGTGGTTCCTCAAAAAGTTAAACATGGAATTATCATATGATCAGCAACCCCACTCGTAGGTATATATATACCTACAGAAGTGAAAATAGGGCTCAAACGGCTACTGGCACAGTTCATAGCAGCATCATTCCCAATTGCCAAAAGGTGCAAACAACCCACGAGTCCATCAGCCTATACATGGATAAACAAAATGTGGCGTATCCTTACAATGGGATGTTATTTAGTTATAAGAAAGGATTGACGTTTGATGCCTGCTGCAATGCGGACGAATCCTGAAAATACTGCACTGAGTGGAAGGAACCACCTCAAACGGCCACATATTGCATGATTCCACTTATATGGAATGTCCCAACCAGGCAAATCCATAGAGACAGAAAATGGAATAGCAGTTGCCAGGCTCTGGGGCTGGAATATGGGGAGTGTAGATATAGGGTTTCTGTTTGGGGTGATAGGAAAGTTCTGGAATTATTTTTTAACTATTCATTTATTAATTATTTTTATTTATTCCCTCCGTCCGGAGATGGCTCCCTAGTCTGTCTGCTCATCTTCTTTAGGAGGCATGGGAAACTGAACCCAGGAACTCCCGTGTGGGAGGCAAGTGCCCAACTGCTTGAGCCACGTCCACTCCCTGCTGGTTGCATCATCTGCTTGTTGTGGCATCTGCTTTGTCTGCTGGTTGCAGCGTCCGCTCATCTTCTTTAGGAGGCACCAGGAACTGAGCCTGGGACCTCCCATGTGGGAGGCGGGCGCCCAGCTGCTTGAGCCACATCGGCTCCCAAAGCCCTGGAATTAGATGGAGTGGTGCCTGTACTACACTGTGAAAGTACTTAATGCCACTGAGTCGTACACTTTAAGATGGTCAAAATGGTAAATTTCTGTGTATTTACCACAATGAAAGACAAGTGAGCAGGGGAGAGGGAGGAGGACTCAGCTTCGCTGGGGTTCCGCAGAGACTCACAGGCTTTGGGAGGGGTTTGGGTTGTGTCCTGAGGTGTGTGGGAAGCCGCTGGAAGGTTTTAGGCAGGAGCCAGATAGGGATGAATGGCAACTCCCCCCCCCCTTTTTTTTTTGATTTCCGTGTGGCACCGATCTGTTTCCACGGCAGCCACTGACAACCCAGCGCCTCCCAGATCCGATGTCGTGGGAGGGGCTGCGGTGAGTCCTGATGCTGAAGCTGTGAACTGTGGGGAGCTGGCAGTTCACCTGGGGTCAGACAGGTGTCGGCTATTTCTGTGCTTCCTTCAGGTTTAAAGTACCCAGGACGCCTTGGCGCTCGCATTTGGGCCTGCAGGTATAGATACCCATCCCAATCTTTTCTTCCAGGCACGTTTTGCACAATATTTTGTGATCTGATTTCCTCCTTTAACAATGCGTGACACACATTTTTTCCTTGTCATTGTCTTCTTCCAACAACATAGTTTTCAATAGCTGTCTCGTATCGAAACAGCGCTTTTTAAAAATTCTGGCTGTTGTGCGGTACAGTGTGTAAGTTTTCACACACATACGGATGTGTGTAGCAGCCAACACCACACTCTCGACAAGGAAACCCCAAACCCTCCTCGTGCCACCCCTTTGTAGCCACTCCTCCCCCTCCCCCGGTCAAACACGGGTCAGTGCCCCATCCCTCCGGTTTTGCCTTTTCCAGACCATCACAGAAATGGATGAGTTACGTCTTTACAAGGCAGGGTCAGGAAAGTGTCAGGGGAGTGTCAGGAAAGGGAGGCCTGGTTGTCATGGGAACCGCAGCAGGAAGCTGACTCAACCAGAGAAAGGACAGAGTTCACGGACAAGGGAGATGCTCGCACAGTGGTTTGGGATTTGGAGCAAACCTCCTTCCCTGGAGCTCATGTCAGGGCGACCTAACCCTTCCCTGGGGGCTGGGGTTGAGGGGGTGAGGGGAGCTCTCCTTACTGGCTGGCTGGGTGGCCGCTGGTGCCCGAGACCCACCCCCCCCGGACAAGCTCTCCCTACACCCCGGAATCTCCTTGCACGGGCGGGTGAGATGGCTTAGACTGGGCTTCCCACGTTCTCTCACCTCCGTTCCTCACCTGCGTAACCACAGACTCTCCTCACTTGTCTCCGGTCCCCTCCCCTCAGCTCCACTCAGGCCACTCAGCAGCCAGAGGAAACGTTCTGGAGTAAACCTCCTCCCTCAGAAGAAAACCCAAACTGCTCCTGTGGCCTGCCCCCAGCCACCCTGGCCGCGGTCTGCCCCTCTGAGGAGCTGACCACAGGGCCTCTGCACGCCCTTCCTGTCTCCATTAAGGCTTTGCTCAGAGGCCACCTCCTCAGGGAAGCCTTCCCTGACTGCCATCTCCAGAGGCTGTCCTGCCCTGCTTATCCCTTCTAAATCTGCCTGCTTGCTTACCTGTCTCTCTCCCCAGAGTGTAAGATCCCTGAGAACGAGGGCCCCGTCCATCTCGCTCCTGGTGGGCCCCGAGAGCAGGGCTGGGCACCTCAGCGCTCTAGGGTGTTTGTTGAACGAATAAACAAAACCTCCCCACCTGGATGGGGTCACAGACTGTGTTCTGCAGGGAGGAGAGGGAGCCCTGGGGGCAGCCCTCAGGGAGGGGAAGGGTTGAGGTCTGATAACAAGCAAACCTGCCAGATACTGTCCTCAACTCAGTGAAGCCCCAAACATCCCTGCGCAGCGGCTGCTGCTCTCATCTCCACTTCAGACCAGTGAACAGAGAAGTCGTAAACTTGCACGAGGTCACACAGCAGACACGGGGCCGACCAGCCTTCCAGCACCACAGCTGTGTGAATGAGGTATTTCAATAATGTGTCCTAATTTCCTATTTCTGGCCTAATTTTTTTTATCTGGCCACCTTACTGACCTTTTATTTTATTTTATTTTATTTTTAGCTGTCACCATTCTATGAGCATCTTGACCAGAAAGCTTTGCTTTTTTTCCATTGGGGCCCAAAGTGCTTCCTTCAGAAGGGGCTTTGGAGACCAGTGCCCTCAAATGATGTGGAGAAGCTGAAGCCTGAAGGATGCCAGCGAGCTTTCTCACGGCGACAAGCGGGGACACCGAACCGTTGCTGGGCGCCTGGGCTGGGCTGCTCCCCCCAGAGCCGGAGAGGTGGGTCTCCCTCGCCCTGCTGCCTGAGGAGCCGCGAGGCTAGTGCTGTCGGGAACGCTAGGGGCACACCCGGCCATGCCAGAGCCACGGGGGGCAACGGGAAAACTCTGACTCCTGCATCTTTCCCCGAACCCACCGAACTCTCTGGGGGCGGGTGCAGTCTGGGAATCTAATTTTCTCACGCTCTCCTGTGGCTCCAGTTTCTGGCCACGGGTGGAGTGTGGGAACTGTGGGCTCTAAGAGGGGGAGCGCCCAGGCCCACAAGCCGCGCCTGCTCCCTTCTTGCCTCTTCCCCTTGCGGTCGTGTTCCAGCCGCCCTGGCCTCGGCCGTCTCAGGCGCCAGCTCAGGGCTTTCCTTTATTCCCCCTTCTGCAATGTTTCCCCCCCAGTATTCCCACCGCTGGCTCTGCCCATCTCTGCGTTCTCAGGTCAAATGTGGGCTCCCGGGAGGGTATCCTGGCTACTCAGGCCGTGGCTGTCCCACTCCCCAGCAGCCTCGGTCCTACCGCCCCGCCTTACTGTATTCAGTGTTCAGACCACCTCTTGCTGTCTGCGCGGATCGCATTTATTTCTTCATGTACTCAGCTCCGGTCCGTCTCCTCCAGATCTCGTTTGTCTCGTTCGTCTCTGTATTCTGGCCTGAGTCATTTATGTACTGTGGGTTGGAGAAATTTAAAAATTATGAAGTGACTGGCTCTGTCTCTTTCCTCCAGCCAAAGGCCACCTGTCCTCGAGCACACTGGATTTACCGCTTATTGCAGCGTGGGAGTGTGGGGTGCCTCAGTGAGAGGCTGCGGTGGCTCGGAGGTGTCTCCCCAAGATCATGTCAGGGGAGCCTCAGGATTTGGCCTTGTTTTGAAATAGGGCCTTTGAAGATGGAATTAGGTTAGTTAAGATGCAGCCACAGGTGGGCACTAAATCCCCTGGTTGGCGTCTTCCTTTATAAGAGGAAGGGGAGGGACATGCAGACACGCCAGGGCTCGCCGACCACCACTGAAGCTTAAGGAAAGGCCGGGAGCGGACTTTCCTTCAGCGCTTCTACAGGGAGCCGAACCCACCATGACCTTGGTTTGGACTTCTGGCCTCTAGAATGCGAGAGGATGACTTTCTGTTGTCTTTTTTTTTTTATTAAAGATTTTATTTATTTATTCATTTATCCCCCCCTTGCTGCTTGTGCTCGCTGGGTCAGCCAACCACGCCGTGCGGGCGGGCCTGCCCTCACCAGGAGACCCCGGGAACCGAACCCAGGGCCTCCCATATGGTAAACGGGAGCCCCACTGATTGAGCCACAGCCGCCTCCCCTTTCTGTTGTCTTAAACTAACCAGTTTGTGGTGATAGAAAATGAATGTGGAGGGTGTTAAAAAGACCTGCTATAAAAAAAAAAAAAAAAAAAAAAAAGACCTGCTATAGGAGTTGGCCTTGTGTTAGGTGATTTTGGGGAAGGTTAAGGGAAGTGGGACTTAGATGCTGGATTAGATGCTGTCAGGAAATGGGGGTAATTCTATGATTGGATATCTCTTTTAAAAAACTTATTTATTTATTGCCCCCCCTTGTTATTTGCGCTCGCTCTCTGCTCTGTTCGTTGTATACTCTCTGTGTCTGCTTGTCTTCTCTTTAGGAGGCACCAGGAACTGAACCTGGGACCTCCCATGTGGGAGGGAGATGCTCAAACACTTAAGCCACCTCAGCTCCCTGCTTTGTTGTGTCTCTCATTGTCTTTCCTCTTTGTGTCTCCTTGTTGTGTCATCTTATTGTGTCAGCTCACCACGCCTGCCTGTCACGCCAGCTTGCTGTCTTCTTTTGGAGACATCGGGAACCGAACCCGGGACCTCCCATGTGGTAGGCGGGAGCTCAATTGCTCAAACCACATCCGCTTCCCTGATCGGATATCTTAATAAATTCTGACTAGAGCAGGGGTAAAGCTGGTAAGGAAGCAGCCATCACTCATGTGAGCCAGGAGAGGAGAATGTTGGGTCACTTTGTGGCTTGGACAATGGTCACACTTTGTGTTCAGAAATGATTGCAGAGTGGTCTCATGAGGTCTTCTCATTCCAAGTCCATGAGCCTTTTATGGGCTATGACAACAAGCATTTTTCTACCCATTGTACAGACAAGGAATGAAAAGCTCAAAAGGTCCCATAACCGAGCCATGGTGGAGCTGGGGCTATATCTACACATCCTGATGGGGTTTCTGTAGCGCCTCTGCAGCCACCTCCTCCCTCACAGAACTCTATACTTTGTGGGAGGGAAGAAGAAACTCACACCAAAGTTTTCCTCTAATGACTCTGAGGGATCTAAAAGTTTGTTCCCCCCACATCCCAGTCCAATCAGTTACTAACAAGCACGGGGTCCCTCAGTGATCCAGGAACCCCAGAGACTGCAAGGGGATGAGAGTCTTCCAATTATTCCAGCTCCCTCCCATTTACCCAGTTCTTTCCTTGCCTTGACTCAATCCATCCCCAGGGGGATTTCAGAAGAACTGTGTGGGAAACCGAAGCGGACGACAGAAAGAGAGAGAAAGAGAGATGGGACATATGTCCTACTTTTTGGGGATTCTGTTTGTGAAAATGGTTGCATCCAGGCTTTGTGTATGGACCTCTCTGGAATTAATTTTTCCCCCTATCCTAAGTCCTACAGCAGCTCGAATCCTGTTTGTGTGTGGTCTCTCCATGAAGGAATGGGACTGAAGTTCCAGGATAAGATTGCTGCTGGTGCCAGGTATGTGGCGGGTACCAGAGAAGGATGAGAAGATGTTCAAACTTAAACAGGTTTCTCCATCCATCCATCCATCCATCCATCCATCCATCCATCCATCCATCCCATGCCCTCTACCTGGGATGTTTTCCCCTCTTCCTCCTGGACATACTAATAGGGTCATTCTTTCTCCCCCTCAACATTAGCATCGTTTCCTTGGAAAACCATCACTGTCCCCTTAAATTAGGCCAGGATCTCTTTTACTGGGGGCACAGACTCAAATGCCTACAAGTGCTAGGCAGGTAATATAGATGTGAGAGTCGGGTGAGTTTAAGACGATGGAGAGTAATGGCACCTGTAAAACAACTGGGTAGTGCACGCCCCACTTAAAGGCATCCAGACTTGCCAAATTCTTATGTTCCACACCAGCAAAATGAAAACATAACCACCCTGGGCCTGCTCTATCATTTTTAAAGCAATATTTAATTTCTCTTCGTGAAATCTAGACTTTGACAAATTAAAAAAAAATAAGCTTTGTCTTTTTTATAAAAGTTCTAGATTTGCAGAAAAATTGTGAAGATAGAATATAGAATTCTCATATGCCCTGTACCCAGTTTCCCCTATTACTAGCATCTTCATTAGTATGGAATTTTTGTTACAATTAATGAACCATTATTGATACATTATTATTAATTAAATTCTGTACTTTTTTCAGATTTCTTTAGTTTTCACCTAATGTCCTTTTTCTGTTCCAGGACCCATCCAGGACACATCGTCACATTTAGTGGCTGTGCCCTCCGTGGCAGACTCTCAGATTGCCCTTGTTTTGGGTGCCCTTGACAGTCTTGAGAAGCACTGGTCGGGTACTTTGTAGTATGTCCCTCAGTTAGGATTGTCCAATGTTTCTCTCCCCATGAGTCTGGGTTAAGGGTTCTGGGGAGGAAGACCACCGAGGAAAAGTGTTATTTTCACATGAAGGTTACTACTGTCAGCATGACTTATCGCTGTTGATGCTGATTTTGATCACTTGACCAAGATGGTATTTGCCAGGTTTCTTCACTGAGAAGTTTTTCTCACCCTCCCCTTCTAGAGTTTGAAATTATTCCTTGTGATTTATTCTTTTGCTCCAATCAGTCTTGGTTCTCTACTAGACTTAAGCCCCATGAAATCCCAGGGTGCAAGAACCATGAGGGGGAAAAAGATTGCCAAGATTGAGGAGCAGAAGGAGGTCCCTGGGACTGGAGCATGGAAATTGAGGCAGGAAGGGGTTGGGATAGCAGAGGTTGGTGGGAATAAGATGATCCGGAACTTCTGGGTCCGACTCAGAGTCGAGACAGGAGATCAGAATTGCTGTTTAGCTGTAAGAAGGTGGAGTGGAAGGAGGGAAGAGAAGGTGAGGGTCTGGGACAGCAGCGGGGAAGCTGCAATGGAGACTCAGATGAAAGATTAGAGTGGCTACCAGAGAAAGTGGTGAGAGTCTGAGAGGACTGGGCAGATCTGAGAGACGCTGGGGCCATGTACGGCTGGATGTCAGGGCAGTAGGAAAGAGCTGTCATCTTGATGGCTTCCAAATGTTTTGTCTGGGCAACTGGGAAAGTGGCAGTCATTTATTGATATGCGGAAGATGGGAGGTGGCCTTTGGAGCAGGTGGCAGGGGGAGACGATTATGCGTTTCTGGACATGCTGAGTTGTTGGTACTTGAGGGACATCCAGAAACTTTGAGTTATAAAGAATTTGAACTTCATTCCTAAGGTTTAGGTTAAGAGATGAGGGATCAGTAGGTGATTGATGGTAGAAAGACTCAACATTTCATCTCTCCGTTTCCCTGTTCTTGATAATTGTCAGTCAATAGCTCAGAATCAAGGCCAAATATCTTGCAACATGGTCCTCTGCAATCTGGCGTCTTCACACAGATTTCAAGCGTTTATGGAGCTTATTTTGCACCAAGAGATGTTATAAGTAATTTACAAGTATTACCTCATTTTATCCTCATCTTACCCAGTGATAAGGACATTGCTATATGCCTTGTGAAAATAATGAAACCAAGACACGGAGAAGTTAAGCAACTTGTCCAAAGTCACTCAGTTACTGAGTGGATGAGCTAAGATTTGTACCCAGAAAGTCTAGCTCCCAAATCCAGGCTGTCAGCTACTCCCTCTGCTGCTCACTCAAATTACATCTGCATGAATCCTTTGCTAAACTGTTCAATTTCTAGGAATTTATCCTACAGATATGGTCACTTGTGAAAATTGAGAGATGAGCAGGATTATTTTCAAACACATTAAAAATAAGCAGAAGTGGACGGTTGTAGCCAAGAGAGAGAAAGCAATTGAAATAGCCATAGCTATGGGACTGAGTAAAGAAACTATGGTCCATCCATACAATAGAATCCTATGCAGAAATGAAGAATAATAAGGAAACTTTAAAATATTGATAAAAATAAATTTCCAATATTTTATTAAATGAAAAAAGAAAAGAGACGGGAACAGTGATTTTGGTGGAGGTAGGAAGCGTGGTAAGATCAGTGAGTATGCTATAGTGATGGTCAGAATAATGGTTAGGAAGTGATTTCTAAAAAATGAGGAGAATCTGCAGATGACTTTATTGCCTCCTTTGACCCAGCACCCAATAAGAACTCTAGCTTTGAAGGGGAAGAGAGAGTAACTTGGCTGAGGGAGGTTTCTGGGAAGGGAGCTCAGTGGGAACAAAGCGAGACCTTTGGACAATCCAAAAGAAATGGGAACCCCTGGGCTTGTAAAGGGAAAGGTAGAACAGTCCTGTGTTTATTCAGCATCTGGCATGGTCCAGCTCTCTGCCTGGCTGCCCTCGTTTCACTCAACCCCCTACCTTACCTTATAGGA